>PVJI01024603.1:0-21679 GCA_004026765.1 Micronycteris hirsuta
AGCTTATACCCTTTGCAACAGCATGGATGGAACTGGAGAGCATTATGCTAAGTGAAGTAAGCCAGGCAGTGAGGGACAAATACCATATGATCTCACCTTTAACTGGATCATAATCAACAAAAGCAGAAAGCAAGCAAAACATAACCAGAGACATTGAAATTAAGAACAGTCTAACAATAGCCAGGGGGGAGGGGGGAGGAGACAATGGGGAGAAAGGTTTTCAGGAATCACTGTAGAGGACACATGAACGGAACTAAGGGGGAAGGGGGAGGCTGGGGGGGATGTGGGGCTGAGGGGAGGGGGGAGGTGAGGTGAGAGGATGCAAATAACTGTAATTGAGCAACAATAAAGTAATTTAAAAAAATATTAATCCAAGATCAAGGATGTCATTGAAACTACACTGGCTCCAAGAAAGTGGCTTGAAAGTGAGTAGACCAGAGGTTACAGCCTCAGAAATACATTGTTTCTGGCTAAGTACTAGGAAACTAATGGAAAAAGGTGCCTTTATAGATACGTCATAATAAAAAGAAAAAAGGAAATGAATGGGGGAATCAAGATCTAAAGAAAGAATGAATATCACGAGACATGGTAACACCTCCCTGTTCTCCTATCAATGGTATTATTCTTTAAATAAACTGATCTTCATGATAACGATAGGAGAGGGGTGCTCTTGAACTAGCAATCTATCATAAAAAACGAGACAGAAAAAATCAGTTCAAATATGTAAAATGCCACAATAAGAAATAAATAATATCACACCAGGGGCAAAAATTACTTCAAGATGTATCAAACAACACTCTAGTGATTCCCAGAGGGAAAGGAGAGTGAGGGATGGATGCAGAAGAGAGCATAGAGGTGATAAATGGTGGTGAAAAGAGACCTTATTTTGGGTGATGAGATTACAGTAAGTATACAGATGATGTCTTATAGAGTTGTACACTTGTAACCTGCATGGTTTTATTAACTAATGTTCCCCCCATAAATTCAATAAAAACGATGTATCAAAAACATAAATGGAAAAGAAAAAACTATAAAACTATTAGGAGAAAAGATACCGGTAAATTCTTTTTTAATTTTTATTAAATTATTTTTTATCATTATTCTATTATAGTTGTCCCAATGTTCCCCCTTTGCCCTCCTCCACCCATCCCAATACTTCTTCCCACAGCTTATTCCCACACTGTTGTCCATGTCCATGGGTCATTCATGCATGTTCTTTGTCTAGTCCCTTCCCTTTATTTCTACCATTATCATCCTCCTCCCTCCCCTCTGGTCACTTTCAATCTATTCCATGTTTCATGCCTGTGGTTCTATTTTGTTCATTAGCTTTCTCTAATAGATGAGATCATATGGTATTTGTCTTTCACACACTGGCTTATTTCACTTAGCGTAATAGTCCCTTCTTTATTACCTTGTATTGGACAGTGGTTTCTTAGTCACAAAAAAAACAGATATAAAGAAAAGAATAACGTATTACAAAAGATTGGTAAAGTTGAGTTGAGAATTGGCCAAATGAAGATAAAGTTGAAGAGGTTAATCTATGATCTCATCTTTAACTGGAACCTAATCAACAAAAGAAAAAAGTGAGCAAAATATAATGAGAGACAATGAAATAAGAACAATCTGATAGTAACAAGAGGGGAGGTGGGAGGGGATAATGAGGGGAAGGGGGGAAGGGTTTTCAGGAACAACTATAAAGGACACATGAACAACACCAAGGAGGAGGGTGGAAGCAAGGGAAGGAGGTGGGTTTGGATGGGGTGGTGGGGAGTGATGAGGGGTAAATGCAGACAATTGTAAATGAACAATAACATAATTTTTAAAAAATAAATAAAAATAAAAATAGGACAAGAGAAAAAATAAAAGTAGTACAATTTGAAAGACAATGAGATGTGAAATAGAAGTCAAAAGATAAAGACAAATGAATATACCACAAATTAGAATACAGAAAATAGGATAAGAGGAATATTCAAAGAAATAATAGCTGAATTATATTCAGATTCTAGAAGCTTGAATCATAAACCAAATAGATTTTAGAAAAATTGATACACATTTGCTAACATTCTAAAACTGCAAAGAAAAAAATTCCTGAATCAACCCAGAGATGTGATACATTACTTACAAAGGAACAGCAGTTTTACTGACAGTATATTCTCAATAGCAACAACAAATATTGTAAAGCTGTGGAGATTATACACACACACACACACGCGCACACACACACATATATACATGTACACATGTGTATGTATATATTTATATATTACAAATATATATTATATAAAATATACAGTAGGTCTTCAAATAATGTTGTTTTATTCAATGTTGTTTCATTGTAATGTTGATGAGAAAAAGAATTTATTCTGGCCTGGGTCACTGTCTGAATGGAGTGTGCATGTTCTCCCATGTCTACATGGGTTTTCTGCAAGCTCTCCAGTTTTCTCCCACATCCGCAAGATGTACATGTTAGATGAAGTGAGGTGCCTACACTGTCCCACTCTGACTGCGTGTGTGTGTGTCATGTGTGTCCTGTGATGGAAGGATGCTCTGAGCCGCTTGAGTAGGCTCCAACTACCCCGAACCCTGAAATGGAATAAGTTGGTTGAAAATGGATTATCCTACTTCTTTCTATTAATTTTTATCAAATGTTGTATAGCTCACATTTATTTCCGTGTTTAACGTAACAAGTATTTTCAGTCTTTGTTTAAAAGTTTGGTAATGTTTTTGTGCCCAGAAATATGCTGTAGAAACTTAACTCTTGTTTATATCAATTAGCTAGTGATAAAATTAGTTTCATTATATGTCACTTTGTTTGAAGTCACAGTTTCCAAGAACCTATCAATGATGTCAAGTGAGGACTTGTTGTATATTATATACTATTATATTATTTATTATGTATATAAAATACTTCTCAACATTCAAATTTTTACCCAGCTAAATTGTCACTAAACAGTTGCTTGAATTAATATTATGACAATATGTTTTTAAATACAGTAATGAGTTAAGAAGGAAAAATGAACTCATTGTATGGGAAAACATATTTGCCAATGATACATCTGATAAGCATTTAAGTTCCAAAATATATAAATAACTTATACAACTTAATACTAGCAAGACAAACAATCCAACTAAAAGATGGGCAAAGGGCCTGAATAGACACTTCTCCAGAAAGAACATACAGATGGCCTATAAACACATGAAAAAATGTTCAACATCACTAATCATCAGAGAAATGCATGTTAAAATCACAATGAGATATCACCTCACACCTGCCAGAATGACTACCATCAATAAGTCAACAACAAATAAGTGCTAACAAGAATGTAGAGAAAAGGGAACCCTAGTGCACTGTTGTGGGAATGCAGTGTGGAGTTTCTTTAAAAAAATTAAAAAATGGAACTGCCTTATATCCCAGTAATTCCACCTCTGGGAATATATTCTAAGAATCCCAAAATACCAATTCAAAAAAATATATGTACCCTGTGTTCATAGCAGCATTATTTACAATAGCCAAAATCTGGAAACAGTCTAAGTGTCCACCAGCATATAAAAAAATCCTAGTACACTCACACAATGGAATACTACGCAGCAGTAAAAAAGAAGGAACTCTTACCTTTTGCATCAGCATCGATGGACCTGGAGACTATTATGCTAAGTGAAATAAGCCAATCCGTGAAAGATAAATATCATATAATCTCACTTATATGTGGAATCTAATTAACAAAATAAACTAACCAGCAAAATAAAAACAGAGGCACAGTACCTTGAATAGAATGACAGCTGTTGAAGGAGAAGGAGAAGAAGGGAATGGATGAAAGAAAGGGAAGGGATTAACCAAAGAACATATATATATATGACCCATGGACACAGACAGTGGTGTGGTGATTGCCTGAAGGGACTGGGGGGGGGCACTAGGTGGAGGTGGACAAAGGAAAAAAGTGGGGACTATTTATTTATGAGAAACCCTGAGGATCAGGATATTTTGCCCAGTGTAAACTACATGCTGTAGAAACATGCTTTTATTGAATGATGATGACTCACTAGTGATAATTTCCTTCATTGAGCATATTTGATGCTGCCAAGGTTTTTATTCACCAAGGACTACTGTAATAGCATAAACAATAAAATATAATTTAATAAAAGGAAAGATAAAAATCTGGGAGAAGATAAAAATTGAGCTATAAATCCAAGATTTAAATCCAGAGCTACTTCTGCTCCGAGGACTTTGACAATCATGAAAAAATCAGTAAAAACTTGAACAAAATTTTGGCAATTTCCAAGGATGAGGAGACAAAAAATCAAGCCCAGGATCCACTAGAAATAGAGTCTGCTAATCATCTTCCCACATACACATTTTAAACTTGAACCCTGGGATATACAATCAGGGTGTGGTTGAAATGAAGTTCATCAGTCTTTCTGTTAACTGGTAACTGCTAACTTGATTGTATCAGCAAAGAACCTATTTGTAAATATGGTCACATTTACAGGTACCTGGAGGTTAGGACTTCAACATATCTCTTGGGGAACACATTTCAACCCACAACAAGTATATTTTTTATTCTTCATCAGGAATTGTTAAGTCTAGTTGTTGACTGTAATAATGTGTATCTCATTAGATTGATATGAGAATTAATAAAATGTCAGGTAACAATTAAAATAACACATTAAGAACCCAATGAAGATGTGTTTATTATTTATTATTATTATTACCAATGTAATTCTTGGTGTGATTTAAGTTTTACAGAAACCATTCTCTGTTGTACAATATGTCTAACCTGTAGTATAGCACTTTGTAAAAATAGGGTCATAATGTTTGTTCAATGAAATAATAAAAGCAATTTTATTCTATAAACAACCCTCTGTCAGAAGGTTCAACATCCCCATATTTAAGATGAAAAAAATGTGGTTCTGAAAGTTTACGAAGTTGCCCAAGGAGAAGTAATCTGGAAATGTTAGGACAAGAGTTTAAACTTAAGCCCCTAGTTGTCCATTTTCTGCATCCCCAGGATTTGAGAGTGGAGAGGGATTATTTATTTATGAGAAACCCTGAGGATTAGGATATTTTGCCTAGTGTAAACTACATGCTGTAGAAACATGCTTTTATTGAATGATGATGACTCACTAGTGATAATTTCCTTCATTGAGCATATTTGATGCTGCCAAGGTTTTTATTGCTTCACTGAGGACCTCTAGGTAGCAAGACAGAGGTAAAGCAGGAGAGGAGTTAGTGAATAAAGGGAAGGAAATTATATTCCATCTACATCTCTGTCCTGCAGTTGTAGGTAAGAACGTGTAAAACCTAAAACCAGACTCCACTTTCTCTTCTCTTTTCAGGATTTCTGTGGCCAAAGCCCCCCAAAAATCCTAACTTTAGCCAGAATATCCCTGTCCTAGCAATCATCCAGACCTTCACAAGAGAGGCTATTTTCCAGTTCCCATTGGGCATTGATTCAGAGTGGTGGCTGTGCTGGTGACAATCTCACTGTTTTCCAAAACATCAAAGCCAAGTGTGGTTCTATGAAAGATGAGTATTTTAACATTTGCATGTTCTATAACCATGTTTATGAAACAGTTTAGGCAAAATACATCCATGAAAGTACAACTTAGACATGAGACCATGGGTATAATAAAGTCACTCCCACAGATTTGCTTGGGAGCAGGCCTCTAATGGTCCCACTGATAGAGAAGGGTTCAAAGGAAAAGTGCTCCCTGTCCCCCTTAGTTGTGCATGGTCCATGCTCCTTTGAGGTATATGTTCCTTTGATTGGCTGGGGATGATCTTCTATCACCTGCCTCTACAGCTACAGTGCTGAGGATAGTTTATTCAGTTCTTACCCACAGGTCTATCCATAGAAACTTTCCTGAGGAGAACCTCATCACTCACTTTCCCCCTTCTTTGCCCAAAGTTTCTTTTTCTTCATTTAGACAGCCCCCCAAGAGTCTTTGATATCTTTTGCCCACAATGCTAAATTAAGCTGTTTATAACATACTCTCTTGAGAAATAGACCACAGAGATTCAGGGTACAGGTGCCTCACCAGGAAACATGAGCTTTGAGCAATGAGGAAGGAAAGTCCATAGTGGATCCAGGGCCCATAAAAGCATCCTCTAGAACCCTTGAAAGGACCAGTTTAAGATCTTTCTCCAACAGACAGAAGCAGCAGTAGGACGGCCTTCTGAAGATGGTGAGTCTCAAGTCAGGTCAGGGAAATTGTCAGGAAGAAGATAACGATGACTGAAGGGGCATTTGGGAACCTGGTATGTACAGGAGATAGAACTCTTTCAATAGGGCATAGATGCCAAAGCTGCCAAGATGCTTAGATCCTGGAATAAAGGTGAGTGGCACAGACTGAACTAAAGCTTCTATTTCATTCAGAGCTGAGGCTGAGACACACTGTGGACACACAAGTGTTGTGAGTCCAAAACTTCTGTAGGCTCAAAGACTCCCACCCATATCATGGCTGGGAGGTCAAGATGGTACCTGGTTGGGTCAGAATCTTCCATTCTGCACTAGTCTCAATTGTCTATGAGCCAAGGTGATTACCCCTTTCCTAGGCAATCATAGCTGGGCATGGATCTTCTGTTGTTATTTGGTTAATTCAGTACTTGTCTGACCTTCCCAGACTGTCAGTATTTTATAATCAAAGACTACATTTTGTTCATTACCTCTTAGAACAAGGAACCACTACAATTGCCTTGTGAATATCAGTCTGTGAATGCAAACTAATAGCATTGGAGTATGGTAGCTCAAAACAATGCCCAGATAGCAAATAAACCCTCATTTCTCAGTTCAGGGGGAGAATGCAGACAGAGAGGAAAAATGATGCCAGCTATTAAGAAATTTAAAAGGAACTATGAAACATATGAAAGTGTATTACTGCTTGAGAGAATATATCTATGCTGTAGGAGGTCTAAAAAAGACATTTCTTCTGTCTTGATTAAAAAATCCTCTTTTAAAGATATTGTAAACATGTTTTAAATATCCTTGGTGACATTCATTACTCCAGTCTCTCTTTGCCCCCTCAAACATTTTTATACTAAATTCTGTTGTCTTCCCACCCCTCAAATATATCCTTTTTTCCATGTGCATGGCCTTTGATCAGCTATTAATCACTTCTTCTGTGGACCATGCAGAACTCTTTACCTTCTGTTTATTACTCTTCATCCCATCTATAGCACATCACCCCCCACTCCGTTTCAAATTTTTTTGTGGTTCCTTATAGTGTAAAAAACAGGCCTGCTACCAGATGAACGTCACATGGCTGCAGACACCACTGCATACCTTCGGTCATTTTCTTCCAACACTCTGTTCTCCTACCTCTTCCCTCCGAAGAACTCAGATCTACAAGTCCCTACACCTCATCACCAATCATTACTGTGCATCCACCTAGACAGGCCTTTCTTCTCTTGCCATTCCCTACAAGCATATCCAGCAGGCGAATGTGGCCTCTTGTTTATAACCTTGCCTGATGTTCTCACCTTGCTTAATGGGACCTCAGGAAATAAGAGCCACTTTCCCTCCCCACAACAAACCTTAAATTTAAATATCATTTATTTATGTCATCAGTGAGAAAACTTGACACCATGGAGTTTAAATAGATATCAAGGTCATAGAATTAGTTTACGAGCAAGATTTGGAATTTATCTGAGGCCAACTATTTAACCATAGCACACTGCATTATTCATCTGTTTTTCTGACCCTTTCCTACCATTTCTTAATATCATCTTTATTAAAGTCACAACTATACTACATTACAAGTGCTTTCTCTCAGTTTCCTTCTGTTTTTTTACTTTTCAGAAAATGTTCTTCTAAATTCATACTGCAAATTAATATACCTAACATTAAGACCAGGTATTGAGAAGGCACTGAATATTTTTGGCTTTTTCAAATAGATGGAGTGACTCTGAAGATTCAGAACTGAGGTTATTGGAAAGGAGACTCCTTTTCAGGAAATGTAGGTATGTTGTCTATTCTTATTTCTCTGATCCACACTGAGGGTCATTTGCCTAATCGCTCATGAAACTATGGGACAGAGTTGATATATAATTATCCCTACCTCAGTTTGAACTGATGAGTCCTTGATTTTTGAAAGCCCTATAAGTGTGTGCGCGCTTGTGTTTGTGTGTGTGTTTGTACTGTATTTTAAAAGTCTGGGATATTCAAAATGTAAGTCCTTGGATATTATGTTCTCTGGCAGCTAGAGTCTGATGTCTTCTCATTTACATTTCACTCTCCTGGAGGAGACTATCAGATGGATGGCTGAGCAGGATTAGTAACCCTAACGTTACTGGTTGTATGGCTCCTGGGCTCCCTCTCTCCTCCAGTCATCATGGCTTTTTCCTGTTCCTTTGCTGTGACAGCCATTACTGTTAACCAGCCTAGAACATGGCTACCCTGCTCTTTGTTCAACAGTGAGAGAGATAAGACAGTACCAACTAGGGTAACAACTGGAGTCAAAGCAGATGAGTTTACAGAATTCTATATGCTGAAAAAATTGGATCTTGGCCTCAAAGAATTACAGACAATTTTTCTCAACAGATAAATGGATTCCTATGTAGGTTTATATGCTTACACTCACACACTAGCTGGCTTCCATTCTGCCTTTGGTGAACCCCTTTCTGTATTTCTCAGTACTGACTGTCTCTGTCACCACAATAGGAAATTCAGAGTCCCTTCCAAAGGATCCAAAAAAAAGAAGACACCCTTGAACCTTTGCAGACAAACAACAGCAAATAATCCAGTAAGAGGATGATAAACAATATGCCTTTAAACTGAAATCTTTGGGGCTGAAAGAAATCAGTGCCTTTGGGTAGGGTCAAGGGCTGCTCTACCTCTAACCCAATGTGTTCTGATGAGTGAAAATATGGAATCTCGATGTCAGTCAATGCCCAAATGTATGGAGTCAGGTAACAGAGCTCTCCATACAGCTATCCTTTCTACACTGAAGGAGGGAAGGGCTTAGTTAAGCAACTGTTCTGTTTGAGTCTAAATCTTGTGTGGTGGTTGGAAACACAAACGTGAAGTCAGATTCCCTGGTCCTTCACCACTTACTGGCTCTCTGATTCTGTTCAAACTACTCTGCTCCCTTTTACCTGCACCCTTAGTTATCTGTGAAATTAGTGCAACAGTATTCATTGCTCTGAAGTGTTTTTGACAAGGGTAAAGTGAGATTGTGAATGTAAACATTCTGCATAATGCCTAGCATAATACAAGTGTTCAGTTAAATGTCAGCGATGATTGATAATGATGATAATTTGAAAACTCCATAGCAGCAGGTATAGTCTAAAAACAATCTAAATGGATAACAAGGGGATTGGTTAAATAAATGTTGGCATCTTTATCAAAAACATTAAATAAAAAATAACTAAAAACTCCATTGGGGCAGTTTAAGAACCCCAATGGAAACTGAGTTCCACTGCACCTAGAACATATACTGTCAATGGTGATATATTCTGTTGTACATTTTAAGGGACTCTGAAATTCTAGCTTGCACAGGATTCACATGGCCTTACCCAGCAACTGCTCCACTGCTCCAGTCTCTGAATTCTTCCTTATCTGCTTCCCTAACTACCAGAGTTGGCAGCACTGGCTGTCCCTGCCCCTCAGCCTCCTCTTCCTCCTGGCCATGGGGGCCAATGCCACCCTTCTGATCACCATATGGCTGGAGGCATCTCTGCATGAGCCCATGTACTACCTGCTCAGCTTCCTCTCCCTGCTGGACATCATGCTCTGCCTCACCGTCATCCCCAAGGTCCTGGCCATTTTCTGGTTTGACCTCAGGTCCATCAGCTTTTCTGCCTGCTTCCTCCAGATGTTTATCATGAATTGCTTCCTTGCCATGGAGTCCTGCACATTCATGGTCATGGCCTATGACCGCTATGTGGCCATCTGCCACCCACTAAGATACTCAGCCATCATCACTGATCAATTTGTAGCTAGAGCTACTACATTTGTTGTAGCCCGGAATGCCCTGTTTTTTCTTCCTGTACCAATCCTTTCCTCCCAACTCAGGTACTGTGCAGAGAACATCATCCAGAACTGCATCTGCTCTAACCTGTCCGTGTCCAAACTTTCCTGTGATGACATCACCTTCAACAGGCTCTACCAATTTGTGACAGCCTGGACCCTACTGGGCTCTGACTTCATCCTTATTGTTCTCTCCTACTCCTTCATCCTGAAAGCTGTGCTAAGGATCAAGGCTGAGGGTGCTGCAGCCAAGGCCCTGAGCACGTGTGGCTCCCACTTCATTCTCATCCTCTTCTTCAGCACAGTCCTGCTGGTTCTGGTCATCACTAACCTGGCCAAAAAGAGAATCTCCCCAGACGTCCCCATCCTGCTCAACATCCTGCACCACCTGATCCCTCCAGCTCTGAACCCCATTGTTTATGGTGTGAGAACCAAGGAGATCAAGCAGGGAATCAGGAAACTACTGAGGAGTTTGTAATAGGTAGAAAGGACCACGTCCTTCTTTGATACTGTTAATAAAATCAGGAATTATTTTTATGCTGGATAGGAAATTGTATTTGTAATGATGGAATGAGTTCTGATTCTCCTTTTTTCTCACTATCTCAAAAGACAATGTTAACCTTACACCGTGAATCTTTGTTTCCGATTGCTTCAAAGGAAATCTCCCTTTCCTGGACTCTACGGTTACTTAGGAATTTTCCCTTACCAAATCATTAAGCACAATCTTCCAACCTTAGCAAACCAGAGCTGGATTAGAGTGGTAGTTTTGGTCAGGAAAGACACTAACTATTAATACAACGACTTTTTAAAAATGTGCCTGTCCCCTGACTTGCTAAGGACATAGATGTCTTCGGTGTCTCCTGTTTCAGCCTGACAGAGCCCTATATGGCTTTTGTTGTAAAGGGTTGATTGGTTTAAGTGCCTTACCCTGACCATCCCTGATCTCTTCTTTGGCACCTATGGCAGATATACGTCTTCCAGGTCCTCGATCCTTTCAGATTCTGTTAAGATTTTCCATCTAACTCTGGCTGGTGTGGCTCAATTGATTGAGCACTGGCCTATGAATCAAGGGTTGCTGGTTTGAGTCCCCATCAAGGCACATGCATGGGTCTGGGCCAGGTCCCCAGTAGGGGGCACCTGAGAAGCAATCACACATTGATGTTTCTCTCTATCTCCTTCTCCCTCCATTCCCCTCTTTCTAAAAATAAAAATAAAGGAATAGAATAGAGAGCCCAGAAATAAACCCAAGTATCTATGGTCAATTAATATTCAACAAAGGGGCCAGAAGCATAAAATGGAATTAAAATAGCCTCTTCAACAAATGGTTTTGGGAGATCTCGACAGCTACATGCAAAAAAATGAAACTCAATCACCAACTTACACCATACGCAAACAAAAAAATAAATTCAAGGTGGATAAAAGACTTAAATATAAGTCATGACACCATAAGAGTCCTAGAGGAGAACATAGGTAGGAAAATCTCAGATATTCCACCCAGCAATATTTTCACCGATATGTCCCCTAGAGCAAGGGACATAAAGAAAAGAATAAACAAATGGGACCTCATAAAAATAAAAAGCTTCTGCACAGCTAAAGAAAACAGCATTAAAATGAAAATAGAACCAACCATATAGGAAAAAATATTTGTACATGATACCTTGGACCAGGGTTTGATCTCCAAAATATATAAAGAACGCACATGACTCCATTCCAGGAAGACAAAACATCTAATTAAAAAATGGACAAAGGACGTGAACAGACACTTCTCCAAAGAGGACATACAGAGGACCCAGGGACACATGAAAGGATGCTTAGTATCACTAGCCATCAGAAAGAGGCAAATTAAAACCACAATGAGATACCACTTCACATCAGTGATAATGGCCGTCATAAACAAATAAACAAATAAGTGTTGGAGAGGTTGTGAAGAAAAGGGAACCCCTGTGCACTGTTGGTGGGAATGCAGATGGGTGCAGCCATTATGGAAAACAGTATGGAATTTCCTTAGAAAACTAAAAGTGGAACTTCCTTTTGACCTGGGCAATACCAATGCTAGGATTATACCCTAAGGATCCTGAAACACCAATTCAAAATAACCTATGCACCCCAATGTTCATAGCAGCACAATTTACAATAGACAAGTGCTGAAACAACCCAAGTGCCCATTAGTAAATGAGTGGATCAAAAAACAATGGTACATTTATACATTGGAATACAATGCAGCAGAAATAAAGAAGGAGCTCTTACCCTTCACAACAGTGTATATGGAACTGGAGAGCATTATGTTAAGTGAAATAAGCCAGGCAGTGAAGGACAAATACCATATGATCTCACCTTTAACTGGAACATAGTCAACAAAAGAAAAAAGCAAGAAAAATATAACCAGAGATATTGAAATTAAGAACAATCTAATAATAGCCAGAGGGGAGGGGGGACTGTAGGGAGAAGGGTTTTCAGGAACTACTATAAAGGACGCATAGACAAAACCCAGGGGGAGGGTGGAAGCAAAGGAGGGAGGTGGGTTTTGATGGGGTGGGAAGGAGGGGAGGGGAGAAAATGCAGACAACTGTAACTGAACAACAATAAAGTAATTTAAAAAATAAATAAACACTATAAAATGTTTTTCAGTATATTGAATGTATATGCATTAAATTACATAGACATAAATGAGTTCTTCTTCTCCTTCTTTCCCTCCCCTTCCTCCTCCTCCTTCTCTTCTTCTTGTTTTCCTCCTCCAGTTACATATCAATTGTAACTGAAAAATATTTAAAGTCAAAAAAGTAAATCAATAAATAAGTGTTTCACTTATCCATTCCTGTTTCCAATTAAGCCACTGCACTATAGGTAATAAGGGAAAATAATATATCCATAGTATCTTATACTTCATAGGCCATTTTGTACATTGACCATAATGAAATAACCCCACTTTAAGGATAATATTGAATCCCCACTTAAACATAAACTTTCCAAGAGTACATTTAATGTCTAAAATAAATTCATTTGTCCCAAGTGCAGAAGTAGATGTTTATTCAAGCATATATGCTCTTTATGTAGATCACTTCACCCTGCCCCACCTCCCATCTTCCTGGTTTCCCTCAACTTTCTCCCTCTTCATCAACACTTGCATATTAAATTTTGTCTTTTGGGTATTCTCCGCTCTTGCTGTTTTCTCACCTCTTTTGCACCATTCCCCTAATGCCCCCCAGGAGTGAGCCTTATGGTCTAGGTTCAGGCGCCTAAAGTGGTTTTAGCACCCATGGGCTATGGGGAGGGAAGGGACAGAATAGAGCTTAGGGCCCTGAAAATAGCCTCTGGTGCCTCTGAGGAGTTGGTCCACATGGTACGATAAACAGTCATAAGTAGCAGCAGTACAGTACAGCCTGCTCAAGCTAGTAGGTCTGCTTTAGAGCCAGAAAAGTCATGACAATGGGAATTATGAGGCATATAGTGCTCCAGGTATGCAATATAAGCTGGGAGGGGAAATTATTCTGGTAGGACTAGAATACGTATGGTGCTGCAGATTCAGAGGCTACCAATATTCCAAATCTGGTAGGTCACTGCTTTCAGATGAGAACAATTTTTTCTAGTATAAGCTGTATAGTACCCTTTCAGAAAAGCCAAGATTTTCAAGGTGAGTGTTCTTAAATTAAAACTATACCTTCTTTATTAATAGCCTGTGGCAACTGGAGATCAGGAGTTTATATTCTTAATTGCAATTCAGTTGCCCCTAGAGAATATTGCCCTAGAAGCTCCATGTATGATAAGACAGTAATCCCAGCTGCCTGAGTTTTCCTCCTGGTTTTCCAGATCATCTTGTCTTGTCTCCCAGTGTTCTTGCCTCCTTCTCTAGTCTAGGTGGGATAAAAAAGCTTTTCCATTGCTCAAACAATCATGCTACCCAGAAGACTCCAGACTAGGTGTGGAGTCAATAGTATATTTGTGGTGTATTGATCCAGGAAAAAAAGAACATTATAACCAACTGAGAACAAAGCAGATCAGTTTATAGAAAGAGATTTACCATATTTTTTGGAGTATAAGATGTACTTTTCCCCAAAAAATTGGGGGGAAAGAGGGAAAATGAAGTGCGCCTTATAGTCCGACTGTAGTTTACCTGAGTTCTGTTTACATTTACCTTGGTGAAATATTATGTTATTTATGTTATTAAATATTTTACCACATTTTTTTGCTTCAAATTTTTTTTTCCTATTTTCCTCCTCTAAAACCTAGGTGCATCTTATGGTCTGGTGGGTCTTATAGTCTGAAAAATACGGTACTTCTTTAAGGTAACTGGAATCTGGGAACAGGTACAGTCTGACTAACAGGATGGTTTTTATCTGGATTATGTCTGAAGCTATAGCTGTTTTCTAATTCTACATCTACATTTGAACCTCAGATCTTTGTCCACCCTTTGTTAATAAAACCTATCTCCAGTTGCCAAATATATGTTATGTGAAAGAGTAATGTTCCTGTGAACACATTTGAAAATATCTGGATATTTTGGCTTTCTTTACTAAATAGTGACATTGATTCTTTAAATAAATAAATAAAAAACTCCAGCTGCTTAAGGTAGAAGTGAGGGAAGAGTGGTATCTAGCCTGAGTCAAGGAGTTTTGTGTTGGTGGAAAGTCCTGGACTCTGGCACAGGCATCTGTGTCATCTAAATTGTGGGCTCTGAATATGCTGATTATTTCTGTCCTTAATAAGGTATTTCCATCCTGAATTTGAAAGTTTACTTTGCTAAGAAATCTCTAAAGAAACATTGATGGAAAGTATTGGAAAAAAAATACAAACTGTAATTTTGAAATTACTCCAAAATAGAACTAAATGAAAGGAATTCCCCTATATAACCCATGAATCGCCATGTGGCTAACATCAAGAGCAAACTCATATGTTAAGCAAAATAAAGAGAGATGTTTAGTTTTCCAAAAGTCTGGACCTGTACTGTCCAGCAGAATAACCAGTAGCCACATGTTACTATTGAGCACTTGAAATGAGACTTGTCAGAATTGAGGTTTATTGTGAGTGTCAAATACACACCTGATATTGAAGACTTAGTACAAAGATAAAAACAAAGAATGTAAATTAGTTCTTTTTTTAATGTTGTTCCAATACAGTTGTCTCCATTTTCCTCCCACCACTCTCCCTCAGCTCACCCACCCCCACCTACCACCTCCTACCCTCAATCCTACTCCCCCATTGGATTTGTCCATGGGTCTTTTATACACGTTCCTTGATGAACCTTTCCCTTCTTTCCCCCAGTATCCCTTCCCCCCTCTCCTCTCGTTACTGTCAGTTTGTTCTTTATTTCAATGTCTCTGATTATATTTTGCTTGCTTGTTTGTTTTGTTGATCAGGTTCCACTTATAGGTGAGATCATATGGTATTTCTCTTTCATCACATGGCTTCATTTCACTTAGCATAATGCTCTCCAGTTCCATCCATGCTTTTGCGAAGGGTAGGAACTCCTTCTTTCTGTTGTGTAGTATTCCGTTGCATAAATGTACCATAGTTTTTTGATCCGCTCATTTACTAATGGGTACTTAGGTTGCTTCCAGCACTTGGCTATTGTAAATTGTGCTGCTATGAACATTGGGATACATAGGTTAGCTCTTTAACAGTTTTTTACATTGATTACATGGTAAAGTGATAATATTTTGGATATATTGAGTACAAAACATGTAATTATAACTAATTTTTCATGTTTTCTTTTTAATTTTTTTCCTGATGGCTTTTTTAATTTATTTTTTCCATTACAATTTATCCCTATTATACCATCTTCTATCTCCACCCACCTCCCATCCCTGCAATCACCTCTCCATTGCCCATGTCCATGAGTCCTTTTTTTTTCCCCTCCTTCCATCCCCAATCACCCCACCCTGGGGCTGTCAGCCTTCTCAAAATTTTTGTATGTGGCTCACATTTTATTTTTATTGGAAGTGCTGCTACAGATTATATGGAAAGTGATAATATACTAGGCAAAACAGAAGGACAAATTTCTTTTTTCCAATTTCCAAAACTACCTTCAAATATTCACCCTTCTTGCCTTTGAGGAACAGGCTTTAACTTTCTCAGAAAATATAAAGAAGCTGTGACTCATAGGATCACTGCCACTGTTGACGAAAATTAGTTAAGGTTGGACTTCCAAGTAATATCACTGTGTTATATCAACCAATGTTATGAAATAAGCCTTCTCATAGCAATGATATAAAAGGTTACTCATAGGTGTCTTGATTTTGTTCATATCTCTTTGTGGTATACCAGGCCAGGAACCCATGAGAACTGTTTAGTCAGGTCAGGGTTTGTGACTGACTGAGAATCCACATGTAATCAGATGAAGACAGCAGATGCTTCTATCCCTCACTCTTGGAATAGTCCTACTGAACAAAAATCAATGACTTCTGAAATTTTTTGCCCAGGACATTAGGAAACTTTGAATATCTTCTCTAAGGTGCTATTTCCTATACAAATGATAGTCATTATGCTAATAAAGTCTTCAGATATTTTCTGGTGATGCACTCAGCCCTGATTTCTCCTTTGCCTGTGATGTCTTCTCTTGGAGAAAGGACAGGGACAGGCATTTGTTTGGGGTCTATAACTTATCTCCTCTAGCAGCAGAGTCCACATGAGGGTTTTCATTTATAGAGGCAGAAAAGGTAGTAAGAGCTATGATTCAGACTTTTTGGTCACGTGTCATGGTTTCATTATTATGCTTTTAGTAAAATGACTTTAATTGCCTTTACCTTTGTTTCCTCGCCTGCAAAATTCAGATAACAATGATGTTTTCTTGTAAAAAGCATGTTCATGCCCCAGCTAGTGTAGCTCAGTGTGCTGAGTGTCAGCCTGTGAACCGAAGGGTCATCTGTTTGATTCCCACTCTTGGCACATGCCTGGGTTGTAGGCCAGGTCCCCACTTGGGGGCATGCGAGAGGCAACTGATCAATGTATCTCTCACACAAGGATGTTTCTCTCCCTCTCTTTCTCCTTCCCTTCCCCTCTCTCTAAAATTAATAAAATCTTTTTTAAAAAAGGATGATCATGTAATTTATCAAACAAGTTAAGAAACTATTAAAAGTGAAAAGGGGTATAAATGGGAATTATGCCGGCCAAGTAAAAATATGATCATCCTATCATTCTATTTGTAGGACTTTTTACAGACAGGATTGGTTTATATTTACCAAGCACTTAGATAGTACCAGACATTTAACTATGATTATCTTTCAGTGGTTCTTTGGAAAATGAGTTACTTCTCCATGAGTATTTATTATGTCTGGATGGATTTATTTTTATCTTACCTTTCAAGTTTTCTGAACTGTCAGTTGTGATCAAGAATCTTTACAGCAACTACTCCGCTGCTCCAGTCTCTGAATTTCTACTCATCTGCTTCCCTAACTACCAGAGTTGGCAGCACTGGCTGTCCCTGCCCCTCAGCCTCCTCTTCCTCCTGGCCATGGGGGCCAATGCCACCCTTCTGATCACCATATGGCTGGAGGCTTCTCTGCATGAGTCCATGTACTACCTGCTCAGCCTCCTCTCCCTGCTTGACATCGTGCTCTACCTCACCATCATCCCCAAGGTCCTGGCCATCTTCTGGTTTGACCTCAGGTCCATCAGCTTCTCTGCCTGCTTCCTCCAGATGTTTACCATGAATTTCTTCCTTGCCATGGAGTCCTGCACATTCATGGTCATGGCCTATGACCGCTATGTGGCCTTCTGCCACCCATTACGACACCCATCCATCATCACTGATCAATTTGTGGCTAGGGCTGCCACATTTGTTATGGCCCGGAATGGCATTCTTACTATGTCTCTCCCTATACTTTCTTCCAGACTCAGATATTGTGCAGAGAACATCCTCAAGAACTGCATCTGCACTAACCTGTCCGTGTCCAAACTCTCCTGTGATGACATCACCTTCAACCGGCTCTACCAGTTTGTGGCAGGCTGGACCCTACTGGGCTCTGACCTCATCCTTATTGTTCTCTCCTACTCCTTTATCCTGAAAGCTGTGCTAAGGATCAAGGCTGAGGGTGCTGCAGCCAAGGCCCTGAGCACGTGTGGTTCCCACTTCATCCTCATCCTCTTCTTCAGCACAGTCCTGCTGGTTCTGGTCATCACTAACCTGACCAGGAGGAGAATTCCTCCAGATGTCCCCATCCTGCTCAACATCCTGCACCACCTGATCCCCCCAGCTCTGAATCCCATTATTTATGGTGTGAGAACCAAGGGGATCAAGCAAGGAATTCAGAAATTGCTGAGGAGGCTGTAAAAACTAAAATAAGTGAGATTTAACTTTAGGAACAGTAACTGATAATGGGGGATAAGTTTCATGATGCATAGAAAATTTTAAATAGTTACTGCAGGAATAAGTATGGATTTTTCTCTCCCCAATGTTTCAGTTGATTATGGAGAAACCCATATTTTGGATCCTGTTTTCTATTGCACTGACTTTTTGCGTTCTGGAGTTACCTGGAAGGTTCTCCTGGCTTCATCTCTGAGGAAAGGACTAGTCAAGCCATAATCACAGGAGCTTAATTAGTGTACTATTGTTTTTAAAATAAGGAATAAGTGGTAGTCTAATCACTTTTAATCCCTCTCAATTTACTTGATTAATATTTAGTTATGTATTAGATCTCTTGGTTCTACTTGAGATATGATTGACAGATCAAATTGGTTTTGTGCCATGAATGGGTCTTTTATGAACATATTGAAAGTTGGCTCCAGAACTTGGATTCTCATAGTTGCGTGAATGGCATATGCCATCCATTGCCTCCTCTAGCTCTGCCAGATCCTGTTAATACATTTTTCTCATGATACTTCTCTGTAGTATAAATTTCCTATAGCTCTTTTCTTTTTTGAGAATAATTTTAAATAAGTTTTATGATGACTCAATTGTGTATATGTTTTTTGTTGTCCCTATTACCCCCACACTTTTCCCACCTCCACCCAGCCCCCAACCCCTTCCTTCTGGCCATGATCACACTGTTGTCTGTATGTGCTATGTGTATATGGTTTTTGGCTAATCCCTGCATCTTCTTTTATCCAGTCCTGCCCTCCCACCTCCCCTCTGACAGCTGTCTGTCTGTTCCATGTACCCATGCTTCTATTTTGTGTGTTAGTTTATTTATTGTGTTCATTAGACTCCATATATGAGATCATATAATATTTGTCTTTCTCTAACTGGCTTATTTCACTTAGCATAATAATATCAAGGTCCATCCATGCTGTCACAAAAGGTAAGATTGCCTTCTTTTTCACAGCTGTGTAGCATTCTATTGTGTAACTGTATCACAGTTTTTTCAATCCACTCATCTACTGATGGGCACTTCAACTGTTTCCAGATCTTAGCTATCGTAAATAGTGCTGCTATGAAAATAGGAGTGCATATGTTCTTTTGAAATGGTATTTTGGGGTTCTTAGGATATATTTCCAGATTAGGATCACTGGGTGTGCTTTAAATAAGAGGGTTTTTTTTCCAGATGTTCTGTACCAGTTTCTGACTTCATATGATCCTACCCAAATTTTCCATTAGATCTCAGACATGGCCTGCATCCCCACTCTCTCCTGCTTATTTTAGATATATTTAAATTTACTTTTTTAGCTGATTTTCATTCCTCTTGCATTAATACTTATATCCTGTGCTGGTGACAACATAGTTTCCTATGGCAACCAGGCCTTTAGATTGGTGAGTTAGGTGAACAAAGATAAATCTGTTCTCTTTGTAGTTCCCATCCTGATCATTCCCTGAGAATGGTGGAAACTCGTATATTGACCATTTTTTTCCTGAGATTAATTTTCATTGCTAACTGTGGCCCTATTTCATTTTTTTAAATTGGAACAGCTCAACTGTCTGCAATTTACTTCTTGAAGCACATGAAAATTCTTGGTGGATTGTCCACATTGGCCATACTTTTATTCTTTCTGGATACCTAGAATTCCATATCAATAGAGATTTTAAGTCTTCAAATCTTTTGTCCCCTTGGAATTTCCACTAAAGAACATTGGGTAAAAGTTGACAGATTTATTCAATAGGAAGAGAAACCAGAGCATGGAATATTGGATAAATAAACATCCAAGATTTGTTTAAATTCCACCAATGACTAAGAACTACCTTCTAGCACCTGGGGGAGAAAACCTCTGCTTCTGTTTGGGATTTTTAAAAAGTTTTTCTCACTTGTCTGCAGTTTTGTTCTGAGGCCAATGGAGAAGCACTTTCTGGTGAATTAAAATTCCAGTATTAGCTTTAATAATTTTAATCATGTTTCATTTAAGAGCATGCAGACTTAATAGTCCTAAAGTTTTTATGACCAGATCATCATTATGAAGTGTCTCTCTTTATCTTGAGGCAAGCTTCATGCCTTCATGTTTGCATTAATCAGATTAGAGTAGCTGCCTCATACTTCCCTGGTTAGTCTTTCCATCATATATATATTTTTTTCCTATGCTTTTATTTTCAGCCATTCTGGGTGTTTATATTTAAAGTGTATCTTTTGGAAGCAACATGAATATATTCAATCTGGTAGTCTTTGTCTCTTACTTGGAACACTTGGCCTATTTACATAATGCAACTGCTGATTGCTTTATAGATAACATCTTATTATTTGTGTTTTTAATTTGCCTGTTTCACCTTCCCTTTTCCTAGTTTCTTACCTTATTTTTTTGATTAATCTAATTTTTATGCAAACATTTTTTTACTATTATTTTGGTGAAACCATAGAATAAAAACTTGTAAACTTGACTTACTATAGTCTAATTAAATGTATGTACTTTAAAAAATGTTTGTAATTATTTTATTATAGATGCAAGAAAGTTTTCCTTAGTATAATAAATCATTAGATAAACCTTCACCAATGCAAAAATCAGTTTAATAAATAATTCTGTAACAAAGAAAATTATTCTGAGTAAAACTATTAAAAATAAAGTATTAAAATATAAAATTTCCCTGGCTGGTGTGGCTCAGTGGATTGAGTGCTGGCCTGCAAACCAAAGGGTCACTGGTTCAATTCCCACTCAAGGCACATGCCTGGGTTGGAGGCCAGGTCCCCAGCTGGGAGCGTGTGAGAGGCAACTGATCAATGTATCTCTCACACATTGATGTTTCTCTCTCTCTCTCTTTCTCCCTCCCTCCCCTACTCTCTAAAAGTAAATAAATAAAATTTTCTAAAAATATAAGATATATTTATTTTTAAGTGTCATGTTCAAAATTATTTTCAAGAAATTTGGTATCATTATAAAATGTATTATTTCTTCTTTTGCTAAAAAATTATCAGGATAATATTGGTTAGTAACATTATATAAATTTCATGTGTACAACTTTTTTTTTTTCTTTTTTTTATTATTTTTTTGTTTAATTACAGTTATTTGCAGCCTCTCCCCTCCCCCCTCCCTTCCCCTCCCATCCCACCCCCCCAGCCTCCCTCCTCCCCCTTAGTTCTGTCCATGTGTCCTCTACAGTGATTCCTGAAAACTCTTCTCCCCATTGTCCCCTCCCCCCTCTCCCCTGTCTATTCTTAGACTATTCTTAATTTCAGTGTCTCTGGTTATGTTTTGCTTGCTTTCTGCTTTTGTTGGTTATGATCCGGTTAAAGGTGAGATCATATGGTATTTGTCCCTCACTGCCTGGCTTACTTCACTTAGCATAATGCTCTCCAGTTCCATCCATGCTGTTGCAAAGGGTATAAGCTCCTTCTTCCTCTCTGCTGCATAGAATTCCATTG
>PVJI01024604.1:0-21691 GCA_004026765.1 Micronycteris hirsuta
GTTCACACTTACATTGGTGAAATATTATTTATGTTATTAAATATTTTACCACATTTTTTGCTTCAAAAATTTTTTCCTATTTTCCTCCTCTAAAACCTAGGTGGGTCTTATAGTCCGGTGCATCTTATAGTCTGAAAAATATGGTATATGCTCAGCACCAGGACTTGCTAGATCCAAGGGGAATCACGACTAGTAACTATTATGTGAATCAAACTACAGTGAGTACTATAATTATAATAATTGAGGTAGAAGCACAAAAAAGGGAGCAAGTATGACTGAGAATAGGAAAGACTTCACAAAGGAGAAAGGCTTTATAGACTTTCCTTTCTTAACCATGACCAGAGATTGCTATCTTCAGGTTAACAAAAGATTGAGGGAACAATAAAAGAATGCCTTTGATTTGATACAAAAATAAAAGTTTTAAGTACTCGAGAATACCATGACCTGAAAACTTAGTAATAAGATTATTTTCTAGAACAGGGCTCAGCACATTTTTCCACAAGGATCAGAGAGTAAATATTTTAGGGTTTGTGGGCCAGATTGAACTCTAACATGGTAGCATAAAAACAGATATAAGCCATAATCAATGAATGGGTGTGGATGTTTTCCAATACAACTTAATAAAAAGAAGTGACAGGCCAGATTTGACCAGTGGACCATAATTTGCTGACCCCTACTCTAGAATGAAACTTGTGAAAATTAACAAGATTGCATAATTGGTTAGGCAAATGGGCTTGGGGGTCAAGAAGATTTGGGTTCCATCCCAGTTCTGTTTCATATTAGCTTTGTCACCTGAATCAGGCATTCACTTTATTAACAAAATGTGGAAGCAAGTAACTGTTGTTACTCCCTAGAGTTATGGCAAGATTCAAACATTTAATTCACATGAGGCTTTAATCAAAAATCTAGTACACAGTACGGGCCCAATAAAATGTCATCTAAAAATAAAACTAGTTAAATATGGTAGATGAACATAGGTGTTTATATCCATTAGTTCTTAAAGCCTCACAACCATGACAGTAAAGAACCAAAACAGCATGAGGTCTTTTTTTTAAAGATTTTTATTTATTTTCAGAGAGAGGAGAAGGGAGGGAGAAAGAGGAGAGAAACATTGACGGTTGCCTTTCATATGCACCCCAACTGGGACCAAACCTGCAACCCAGGCATGCGCCCCACCTGGAAATTGAACTGGAATGATGCCCAACCAACTGAGCCACACTGTTCAGGGCAGCATGAATTCTTAAGGATCAAAAAGAATGAGAGAGATAGCAGGGAAGAGATGTCCACAAATTTTGGAAGAAGAAATGAGGATGCATGATGATTAATTTAGCAGAATAAAGAAAGGAGAAGTGTACGCAATAATAAAAGCAAGTCTATCTTTGCTGTGGAAACAGAAAACTTCAGGAATTGGAGGCACAAGATACCTTTAAATAGCTTTGGTGACTTGGCGGGATTTTAAATGGGAAGATTTGTTGACAGAAGATAGGTAGGACTTGATTCACTCTGGGGGAGATTGTGCCAGGTTGGTTCTGGACTTGAAAATACCAGGCAGAGCTGAGGGTGAATGGTAAAGTATCACACTGAAAGCAATGAAATTGTATTAGTTTCCTATAGCTGTTATAACAAATGACCAAAGGTTTAGTGACTTAAAAGAATACAAATTTACTATCTTACAGTTCTGGAGGTTGGAAGTCCAAAATGGGTCTCACCAGCTACAGTCGAGGTAGAAGCAAGGTTGAGTTCCATTCTGGAGGCTCTGGGGGAGAATCTGTTTTATCGTCTTTCCCAGCTTCTAGAGGTTGCTGCATTTCTTGGCTCATGGCCCCCGTCCATTTTCAAAGCCAGCAATGGCTGGTCAAGCCTTCTCACATTGCATCATTCTGACACTGACTCTGCTGCCTTCCTCTTCCACATTTAAATTCAACTCTGTGATACAAGATCATCTCCCCATATTAAGGTCAGCTGATTGTCAATCTTAAATCCATGTGCAGCCTTACTTCTCTGCCATGTAACATAACATAGTCACAGGTTCCCGAGATTAGAATGTGTACATCTTTAAGAGACCATTATTCTGCCTACCCCAGAAATTAAGTCAAAATCTCTCTGTTGAAAGGTGAGATGCCTGGGTCCATTGCTCTGCTTGGTTTCTAAATGCTAGTAACCAGGTTCATACTCCTCACTCAGAAAGGAGGAAACTGGAGAATTTCTCTCTAAGAAAATCTCAAAACTTTCATCACCCTAATGCAGTGGTTATTAACTAGGAATAATTCTGCCCACAGTGCCCATTTGGCAATGTCTGGGAACATTCTTGATTGTGAACGACCGGGGAGGGGGGACGTGGGGAAGAGGCGTGCTACTGGCTGCTAGTGCAAGAGGCCAGGGATGCTTAGTAAACACCTCAAAACGCCCAGGACAGCACATCCTCCCCTCTCCCTGCCGCCTCCCAAGTAATTATCCAATTCAAAATGTCAGTAGTGCCAAAGATGAGAAACCCTAGTCAAATACTAAGCCTACCAGTCGACATCACACTAGTTTAAATAAATAAATCCCACCTAGGCACACAGAGTTTCAAATCACATTTTCATGTTTGATTCTAAGATATAGAGAGTTTCTAACATGAAAGAGACAAAAATAAACCATTGGATAAAAGAATTTACAGAAAATGGTCAATATAGGGAGCATAATAATTATAAGCTCCGCTTATATTAGTATCTTCAAAGAAACAAGATACTAATTACATAAAACAAGGAGAGAAGGCTATTTAAAAGTGGAACTTTGGGGAGAAACAGAGCTCCAACATTAACTGGGAGGTTGTATTCCCTGTGATGCTGCAGAACCTCCCTTCCATCATCGCGGGAGCCCTGTTCTAGCACAGGCGCGATCTATGAACACATCAACCAGGGGAAGCTGTGGAAATGCATCAGACACAAGTATGAGAACTCGTTACTTGGAGGCTCCCATCAAGGCCAGAAGGACCAGGTCCACTCACCAGGTATTTACCCAGAGCCAGGGCCTCAGCCTGAGATGATGCTCTCGTCATTCTCCATGGACCACTTTTAGCTACTGTTATGAAATGGCTTCACCAGACAGACTCTCTAACTTCTGCTATGTTTGAAGTATATTTAGTCAGAGTCATCAGCAAATAAATGAAAATTATCCTTGCAAAAAAATGAAGTGGAAATTTTGGAGAATAGAAAACATACTGGAAAGTAAAAATATGATAGCAATATGACAGAAATGAAGTCAACAGGATTTGGAAAGTAAAATTGAGGAAATCTACCTGAATGTAAAATTAATAAACTACTAAAGGATGTGCTACAAAATAAGAGTGAATTAAGAAATATGAAAACATGGAGTCCACTTCTCTTTGCTTAATATTTAACATAGCCACCAGTCTTAAGACCAGAGCACTATATAGGGTCATTGCACACCAGTAAGTTATGGAGACTGTGACTTTTACTTCAAAATCACATTGCCTGTGACTGAGGAAGGAAAGAGAAAGACAGGGAGAGATGGAGGGAGGGAGGTGCTAAAGGAGGAGAGAGAGACTCTAGGAAAGAGTGATTGGTTTTGGTATCAGATTTAAATTTAAAAGATCTTTTTTTAATGCAGGTGTTAAATTCACCCACCAAGGGTTAATGTTCAAAGATCATAAAATGAGGAAGGCGATCAAACTGTTACAAGTACAAACTTGCACCTGCAGGCAAATGCGCACTATGTATCTACGGATGTTCATAAGTAAGGGTTTGCAACATGCTATCCAACAGCCAGTGAAACCTGATCACTGTGAAATTAAGAGCATGTTTTACCTGAATAAGCCCAAATCAGGAAACCTCATTTTGAGCTTGCCTCAGTTACTCTCAGGGTACGCAAAAATGGATTAGTTATTTAATGTCCTAAGCCGCCCTTGCTTCATTTATTAAATGAGGGGGTTTAATTAGATGCATTGTAAATATCTATTTAGCTCAGTACTCTTATTCTAAAGTTCTTTTGTGCAAGCGAACAATTCAAAAAGTGTAAAAGCAAAAGCAAAATAGATCAACCAAGGACACATTTTACAGAAGAGCGACCTTAAAATCAAGCTAATTTTAAGTTGTGTCCTCCAAAAGCTGATGCTGAGGTATGGATGCAGGTGAAAGTGATTTATTAGAAGTTTGCTCTAATATGAAACCAGTAAGGGAATCAGAAAGGCAGGACCAGAAAGGAGAATTAGAAAAGCAAGGGTATGAGTTCAGTATCAGCCCGGTCCCAGGGAGCTCCAGAGCATAAATGACAAAGAAATAGTTTATCCTACTTGGAGGCAAAGGATCTAGGCTTTCATGCTCCTGAACAATCACTGGCTACTGGCTACTCCAGGGACTTGTAAACTTCCAACCACTTTCAACTCCTCAAGAGAAGTGGCTCTAGTAACCCCAGAATATTACTTTGAAGAAGGCTGTGGGCACTGTAACATTAAGAATTAAAGCGTTAAGACTTCTGCTTCCAGCCCAGATGGAGTTGTAGAAATCACATTTACCTTACCACCTGAAAAGACAAGGACAAAATGTATAAAACAATGATTTTCAAGACATTGTACATCAATTAACAAAGACCAGTTATCTCTTTAAGAGAGAGTAAATGCACAAGGTGAGCCCTGCAATGACCTCAGTGTACTGGCTACAGAGAGTGTGCAGGCCGAGGTGAAGAGAGGGGTAACCAGGTAGAGTTTAGTGGTCTCATGAAGATTGTTAGGTTGGATAAAAATGCAAAAAACCCAACTCTGTGCTGCCTTGAATAAGCATACTTTAAATACAGAGACCCACATAGGTTAAAAGTAAAAGGATTGAAAAGGATACACCATGATAACACTAATCAGAAGACATCTGGAGTGGCTATATTAGTGTCAGACAAAATAGGTATTAGATAAGAGAATATTACTAAGGAGAAAAAGGGTCATTTCAAAAATGATAAAAGGGTTAAATTCACCAAGGAAACCTAATAATCCTACTTACTTATCATCTAATCATATAAATTAAAAAATGTGAAGCAAAGCTGACAGAACTGAAAAGGAGAACAGAACAAATTCAAAATATATTTTATAATTGTATCTGGAGATTTCAACACCCCTTTCTCAATAATTGTTAGAATAAATACACAGGAAATCAGTAAGAGTGTAGAAGACATCACAGTCAACCCACTTGACATAATTGACATCTGTAGATCACTTGGCCTAAAAACAACTGAATGCACATTTTCTTCAAGTGTAAGTGAAACATTCACCAAGTTAGACCATATTCTAGGTCCTTAAAAAAGTGCCAAATTTAAACAGATTCAAATCATACAAAGTATGTCTTCTATCCACAATAGAATTAAGTTAGAAGTCAATAAACAATAATATGTGGAAAAATCCCCAAATACTGGTAAACTAAATTATGCACTTGTAAATATGATGAAATAAAATGAGAAATTAGGAAGTATTTTGAAGTAAATGATGAAAACACATACTAAGATTTGTGAGGTAGGTATATAGTTAAGTTCAGAATGCTCTAATATTGCGATGCTGGTGGGGAAATCACTTTAAAAAACTACCACAACAGTTAAAAGACAGAAATATTAAAAATTACCATGAAAATTTGTTAATGGATGCAGAAGGTAAAAAGATGTAAATTGTAACATCAAAATCAAAATGTTGGCTGAGGGAGAATAAAAATATGGAGCTTTAGTATGTGTTTGAAGTTAAGTTGTTAACAGCTTACAATGGACTATTATAACTATAAGATGTTTTATGTAAACCTCGTGGTAACTGCAGAAACCACCAAATGGTAACTATAGAAATCACCAAATCATAAATGAAGTAAGAGAAGAATCAAGTAACACAAAGGAATTATAAAATAGCCAGAAAACAAATAAGAAAATGACAATAGTGAGTCCACACTTATCAAAAATTACTTTAACTGTAAATGGACTAAAGTCTCCAATCAAAAGATACAGAGTGGGTGAATGTATAAAAAATAAGACCCAAGTATATGCTGCCTACAAGAGACTCACCTTAATTTTAAGGGCACATAAATAGACTGAAAGCAAAGGGGCAGAAAAAGATATTTTATGCAAATGGAAAACAAAAGAAAGCAGGGGCTGTTATACTTAGACAAAATAGACTTTAAGCCAAAACCTACAAGAGACGAAAAAGGTCATTATGTAACGATAAAGGGGTCAATTCATCAAGAGGATATAACGACTGTAAAAATTTATGGCCCAACATTGGAGAATCTAAATATGCAATGCAAATAACAGATCTGAAGGGAAAGAGTGCAATATAATAATAGTAGAGGACTTCATGCATATATGGTCAATAAATTTATGACAAAGGAGCCATGAATGTGCAATGGGGAAAGGATAGTCTCCTCAATAAGTCATCTTAGGAAAACTGGATAGCCAGTTTTCCATTCATGCAAAAGAATGAAATTGGACCACATACAAAAACCAACTCTAAATGGATTAAAGACTTGAAAGTAAAACCTAAAACCATATCACTCCTAGAAGAAAACATAGGCAGTAAGCTGCTTGACATTGGTATGGGTGATGATTTTTTTTCAGATTTGATATCAAAAGCAAAGGCAACAAAACAAGAAAAAACAGACGGGATCACAGCAAACTAAAACGCTATATATTATGCTGTATATTTGAAAGTTGCTGAGAGAGTAGATCTTAGAAGTTCTCATTATAAGAAAATATTTTGTAACTGTGTGGTAATGGGCATTGACTAGACTTGTGGTGATCATTTCACAATGTATATTTATATTGAATCATTATGTTGTATACCTGAAACCAATAAAATATTACATGTCAGTTATGTCTCAATTACAAATAAACTCAATGAGGTCAGAGCCTATCTCTGCCTTTTCCCCCATTATACCTCCAACACCTGGCACAGGGTCTGCCTGGCATAGAGTCAGCATTCAATACATATATATTGCCTGGATTGAACCAAACTCTATTTGACTTAGTGACCTGGGAAAAATTATTCTTTTCTTTAAGCATTAGTTTCATTGTCTGCGAAATGAGGGCTATGGGCTAGATACTCTCCAGGGTCCTCTTCAGTTCTGGAAGTTTATGGTTTACTTTTCTTAAACCTCAGTCCTACTCCCAATAACATTCCTCACTGATGAAAAAAAATAGTAGGATACTTCAATACCTTGCTTTCAACAATGGATACATCATCAGACAATGGAACATTTGAACTGTACACATTTGTCCAGATGGACCTAACAGATATATGCAGAATATTCCATCCACGTTAGACTGGATGTGCCCAGCAAACATACATAAGATATTCCACCCAGCAGCAGAACACACACTATTTTCAAGTGCACATGCATATTCTTCAGGATAGATCATAGGTAAGTCACAAAACAAATCTTAGAAAATATAAGAAGATTCAAATAACACTATCTTTTCTAACCACAATAGTATGAAACTAGATATTAATAACAAGAAACAAGATAGAAAATTGACAAATATATAGAAGTTTAATAACACACTCCTTAACAACTAGTGGGTCAAAGAAGAAATCAAAAGGGAAATTTTAAATATCATGAAACAAATGAAAAAAGAAATGCATTATTTCTTTTTTCAAAACATGGGATATAACAGAAGCAGTTCTGAAGGGGAAGTTTATATGATAAATGCCTACATGAAAAAATGTAACCTAACTTTTCAATTAACCTAATTTTTTTGTCTCAAGAAACTAGGAAAGGTACAAACTAAGTTGAAAATTAGTAGAAAGAAGGAAATAACAAAGATCAAAGCAGAAATAAATAAATAGAAACTAAAAAAATAAAAATAAAAAAGGTCAGTGCAACTCAACTGTTTCTTTAATGATTAAAAAAATTATAAACCTTTAGCTAGACTAGGAAAAGAGAAGACACAAATAAAGTTAGAAATGAAAGAGGAGACATTCAACATAGAAATATTAAGTATCATAAGAAACTACTATGAACAATTATATACCAACAAAGCGTGTAACCTAGAAGAAATGAACAAATTCTTAGAAACACACAACCTATCAAGACTGAATAATGAGGAAATAGAAAAATTGAGCAGATCAGTTACTAGTCAGGTAATTGACTCCATAGTCAAAAACCTCCCAACAAAGAGAGGCCCTGGCTTTTGACCATGCGGCTTCAATAGTGAATTTTACCAAACACTGAAAGAAGATAAGAGAAAAGAATTAAAGACCAAATGGCTTTACTAGTGGATTCTACCAAACATTGAAAGAAGAATTACTGCCTATCCTTCTTCAACTCTTGTATAAAATTGGAGAGGAGGGAATACTTTCAGTCTCATTTTATGAGGTCAGCATTACCTGATGCAAAAGCCAGAAAAGATACTACAAGAAAAAATTATAGGCCAATATCCCCAATGAACATAGATGCAGAAATCCTCAAAAAACATTAGTAAACAGAATTCATTACTACATTAAAAGATTTACTCACCATGATCAAGTAGGATTTGTTCTTGGGATGCAAGGTTGGTTCAACATGCAAATCAATAAATGTAATACACTGCATAAACAAAATGAAAGATAATAATCATATGATCATTTCAATAGATGTAGAAAAAGCATTTGACAAAATTCAACAACCTTTCATGACAAAAACTCTCGTCAAATTAAGTATAGAAAGAATGTACCTCAAAATAAGAAAGGTCCTATGTGACAAGTCCACAGCTAACACCATACTCAATGATGAAAAGCGAAATGGTTGTCTTCTAAGTTTAGGAACTAGACAAAAGTGCCCACTCTCATCACTGTCATTCAAAATAGTACTAGAAGTCCTAGCCAGAGCAATTAGGCAAGAAAAATAAATAAAAGGCATCAAAATCAGGAAGAAGTAAAATTGTCTGTAGACCTTAAAGTCTCCACAAAAAAGTCTGTTAGAACTAATAAATGAATTCAGTAAAGTTTCAGGATATAAAATCAATATATAAAGATCAGTTGCATTTTTATCCATTAACAGAAAACCAAAAGAAAGACAAATTAAGAAAATAATCTTCTTTTCAATTGCATCAAAATAATAAAATACTCAGGAATAAATTTAACCAAGGAGGTCAAAGGTGTGTACACTAAAAAGTATAAAACATGGATGAAAGAAATTGAAGGAGACAAAAGACCCAATTAAATGAAAAGTTATGCTATGTTCATGGATAAGAAAACTAATATTGTTAAAATGTCCATTGTACCCAAAGCGACCTACAGATTCAATGCAATTCCTATTAAAATTTCAATGACATTTTTTCACAGAAACAGAACAAACAATTCTAAAAATTATGTGGGATGACAAAAGACCCTGAGTTTCCAAAGCAATCTTGAGAAAGAAGAACAATGTGTAGGCACTACACACTCTGTGATTTCAAACTATATTACAAAGCTATGGTAATTGAAACAGTGTGGTATCAGCATAAAAACAGACATATATCAATGGAACAGAATAGAGAGACTCTGGAAATAAACCTATGCATAAATGACCAATTAATTTTCTACAGAGGAACTGAGAATATACAACAGGGAAAGGATAGTTTCAATAAATGGTATTGGGAAAACTGGACAGCCACATGCAAAAGAATGAAAATGGACCACTATCTTAAATCATATACAAAAATCAACCCAAAATGTGTTGAATACTTAAACATAACGCCTGAAACTGTGAATTTCTTAGAAGAACAAATGGGGGGAAAGCTCCTTGACATTGGTCTTGGCAATGATTTTTTGGATTTGACATCAAAGGAAGGGCAACAAAAGCAAAAATAAAGAAGTGGGGCAACATCAAACTAAAAAGCTTCTGCACAGCAAAGAAAACTATCAACAAAATGAAAAGGCAACCTATATAATGGGAGAAAATATTTGCAAACGACATATTGGTAAGTGGTTAATGTCCAAAATATTCAAGGAGCTCACATAACTCATAGCAAAAAAAAAAAAAAAAAAAAAAAAAAAAAAAAAAAAAAAAAAAAAAAAAAAAAAAAAAAAAAAAAAAAAAAAAAAAAAAAAAAAAAAAAAAAAAAAAAAAAAAAAAAAAAAAAAAAAAAAAAAAAAAAAAAAAAAAAAAAAAAAAAAAAAAAAAAAAAAAAAAAAAAAAAGCCAGATAAAATATAGGCAAAGGAGCAAAGGAACTGTAGAGACATTTTTCTTAAAAGAGACATGCAAATAATCAACAGGTGCATGAAAAAAAGTTAAACATCCCTAATCATAATAGAAATGATCATCAAAATCAGTGAGATATCATCTCTTACCTGTTAGGCTGGCTATTATAAAAAAGACAAGAGGTAAAAACTGGCTATAATGTGAAGAAAAGGAAACCCTTGTACACAGTTGGTGGGAAGGTAAACTGATACAGCCAATATGGAAAACAGTACAGAAGTTCCTCGGGAAATTAGAATTTGAACTACTATATGATCCAGCAATCCTACTTTGGGATATGTATATCCAAAGGAAAATAAAACATATCTCAAAGAGAGATCTATACTCCCATGTTCATTGCAGCATATTGACAATAGCCAAGGTATAGAAACAACATAAGTGTTCACCAATGAACAAATGAATAAAGAAAATATGATATAAATTACCCAAATGGAATATGATATATACACATATGTGTGTGGATACACACACACATTGGAGAGTTATTCAGCCATGAGGAAAAAGAAAATTCTGTCATTTGTAACAATATGAGTGAAACTGGAGGCGAGTGAGCTAATCGAAATAAACCAGACAATGACAAACACTGCATGGTATAACATATGGGAACTAAAAAAAAAAATAAAGATGAATACATAGAAAATAGAACGGTGGTTTCCAGAAACTAAGGGACTGGGAAAATAGGAGCGGCTGATAAAACAGTAAAGACTTCCAGCTAGCTATAACATGAATAAAGTCTGAGTATATAAGATATAACATGATGACTATAGTTGATAATTCTGTATTGTATAATTAAAATTTGCTAAGAAACAGTGTTCTTATCAAAAACAACAACAACAAAAACAAAAGCAAGGTAAATGTGTGAGATGATGAATGTGTTAAGTTGATAGTGGGAATCCTTTTACAATATATATTTTTATCAAATCATCACATTGTACACTTCAAATGTATTATAATTTTTTGTTAATTATAAGAGGTAACCCCCAAAATACTAGAATTATCTTCTGGAGGACAGGCCCCTTGTAGTACAGGCTTCCCAGGTTAGGTGAGTGTTCTAGGAACTCATCTGTATCAATGTGCCAGCTGGTGTTATTGTGAGAGGCTGTGTTCACCTTCAGTTAATTTTTTTGGAAGACTCTTTCAAAGTGTTTACCCATTTCATGATGGGTGATTTACGAGTGCACCTGCCCACATGGCACTGAGTGTTCAGCAGTTTTTGACCCAAAATGGCATGACTCCTGTATCCTACCTTCCCTATTCATCCGATCTCACCCTGAGTGACCCTTTATTGGTTTCTCCAGGTGGAAAAAGTCCTCAAAGGGAAACGTTTTGCTAATGTGGAAGAGGTGAAACAAAAAAATGGCAGAAGCACTAAAAGGCATCAAAATTGATGAGTTCAAAAACTGTTTTAAGCAATGGAAAAAACATTTCAGTAGATGTATTGCATCAAATGGAGAGTACTTTGAAAGTGACTAAAATTTAAACATGCAAGAATAAATACACAATTTTTTATAAATAAATTGTTTTATCTGGGTCCCCCATGTATACTCAGTCTAACTTTAAAAAGTCATCAACATATCCAAGATCACCTAGGTTTTCTCCTATATTATCTTTTAGGAGTTTAATGGCTTTGCCTTTTACCTTTAGTTCTATGATCTATTTTGAGTTAATTTTTGTGAAGGGGAAAGGTCTGTGTCTAGATTCATATTTTTTACATGTCTAGTTGTTCTAGCACCAATTGTTGTAAAGAATATTTTTGTCCTATTGTATTGCCTTTTCTCCTTTGTCAAATATCATTTGACTGTATTTATGTGAGTCTATTCTGAGCTCTCTATTCCATTCCATTAATCTACTTGTTTGCTCTTCTGCCAATAGGTCACTGTCCTGATTACTGTAGCTTTATAGCAAATCTTGAGGTAGATAGTGTCAGTCCTCAACTTCGTTCTTCAACATTGTGTTGGGACTATAGCGTCTTTATACGCCTCATATTTTAGTGAGCTTGCCACGTGTAAACACTTTTTATATAGTCACTCATTGAATTCTCACAAAACATTATAAGGTAGTTACTGTTTAGAGGTGAGGAAATAGTTACGGAGATATAGACAACCTAGCTCTAGAACTCTGTGTTTAATCATTATATTATTCTGTCTTAGATGAATGAGATTTTGATCCTTGAATTGATATTATTATTATAGATTCTGTTATTTAGCTATGTCTGTTTATACTTGTTATTGTTAAGGAAATACTTTTAAAATTCCTTTTAATAGATTCCGGCCAAGATGGAGGCATAGGTAGATACACTGTGCCTCCTTGCACAGCCCAAAGAAGGACAACAACACATTTAAAAACAAAACCAACCAGAACTGACAGAAAATCTAACTGTATGGAAGTCTAGACAACCAAGGAGTTAAAGAAGAAACATTTATCCAGACTGGTAGGAAGGGTGGAGACGGGGAGATGGGCAGCTGGGCAGAGAGGACTTGTGGCAAGGCAGTGGCTGGAGGATGAGGGCAGGCAAGGTGGTGGCTGGTGGACCCAGTGAGGTGGTGGATTGTGGACTAGGTGGTCCCACATTTGCATGCAGATAAACCGGGAGAAACAACTGGGGATCCAGATAGACCAAGCAACCCAGGGTTCCAGCACAGGGAAATAAAGCCTCAAACCTGGGATTGAAAACACGTATGGGGATTGAGATGGCAGCGGGAGAAACTCCCAGTCTCACAGGAGAGTTCATTGGAGAGACCCATGGGGTCCTAGAATATACATAAACCCACCAGCATCAGAAGGGCCCAATTTGATTGTCGGTAGCAGAGGAAGTAGACCAAAAACTGGCAGAGAGCGGAGCAAGTGGCACTGTTCCCTCTCGATCACCTCCCCAACATACAGCATCACAACACAACGACATGGGTTGTCCTGCCCTGGTGAACACCTAAGGTTCCACCCTTTACTATGTTACAGGTGCCCCGAGACAAAAAAAAATGGCCCAAATGAAAGAACAGATCAAAGCTCCAGAAATAATACAACTAAGTGACAAAGAGATAGCCAACCTATCAGATGCACAGTTCAAAACACTGGTAATCAGGATGCTCACAGAATTGATTGAATGTGGTTGCAAATTAGAGGAAAAAATCAAGGCTATGCTAAGTGAAATAAAGGAAAGTGTACAGGGAACCAACAGTGACAGGAAGGAAACTGGGACTCAAATTGATGGTTTGAACCAGAAAAAAGAAAGAAACATTCAACCAGAACAGAATGAAGAAACAAGAATTCAAAAAAATGAGGAGAGGCTTAGGAACCTCCAGAACATCTTTAAATGTTCCAACATCTGAATCATAGGGGTGCCAGAAGGAGAAGAGGAAGAGCCAGAAATCAAAACTTATTTGAAAGAATAATGAAGGAGAACGTCCCCAGTCTGGCAAAGGAAATACACTTCCAGGAAGTCCAGGAAGCCCAGAGAGTCCCAAAGAAATTGGACTCAAGCAGGAACACACCAAGGCACATCATAATTAAGTTACCCAAGATTAAAGATAAGGAGGGAATCTTAAAAGCAGTGAGAGGAAATGAGACAGTTACCTACAAAGGAGTGCCCATAAGACTGTCAGCTGATTTCTCAAAAGAAACTTTGCAGGCAAGGAGGGTCTGGAAAGAAGTATTCCAAGTCATGAAAGGCTCCACATCCAAGATTACTCTATGCAGCAAAGCTACCATTTAGAATAGAAGGGCAGATAAAGTGCTTCCTAGATAAGGTCAAGTTAAAGGAGTTCATCATCACCAAGCCCTTATTATATGAAATGTTAAAGAGATTTATCTAAGAAAAAGATAAAAAATATGAATAGTAAAATGACAACAAACTCACAGTTATTAACAACTGAACCTAAAACCAAAAAAACAAAAATGAACTAAGCAAACAGCTAGAACAAGAACAGAATCACAGAAATGGAGATCACATGGAGGGCTATCAGCAGGGAGTGGGAGGGGGAGGGAGAGGGAAAAGGTACAGGGAATAAGAGGCATAAATGGTAGGTACAAAATAGACAGGGGGTGGTTAAGAATAGTATAGGAAATGTAGAAGCCAAAGAACTTATATGTATGGCCCTTGGACATGAACTAAAGGGGGAGAATGCAGTGGGAGGGGGTATGCAGGGCAGAGGAGAATAAAGGGGGGAAAATGGGATGACTGTAATAGCATAATCAATAAAATATATTTTCAAATAATAACAAATTCCTTTTAATAACCTACCTTCTCTTTCCTGCCATTGGTGGACTGGAAGGGTTTTATATTCACCTCCTTCTGAAAAACATAGAATAAAAGTTTCTCTCTATTGCTCAGAAGCAACTTATTTCATGTTAGTATTTCCCAAGGATCTTTGACCTCAGAACACTCTTTTACAGCACCCTAGCATACTTCTCAACCCCTACCTAACACTGTGTGGAGTGTGTACTCTGCAGGACACTGGTTTACAAAAATGAGAAGCACCATTACTCACTGCTGTAGTATCAAATGTCCTCCCTGGAATGGTAGCAGGTATGATGAAAACTTCCCATCCATTATCAACCTGGTTTTGCTGTTCATTTTTCATGGTCCTTTATATGTATGTTATACAAATCTTAGTTAAAATAATTTTGGTCACAGATGAAACTAACTTGAGCTACTTTAAGCCAGGAAAGGTAGAGATTTCTTTTGGGGGTTATAATGATATCCTAAGAGAAATATAAGGATGTAGGCATTTTAAAAACAGGGATTCAGTCTGACCAAATAAGGAATTAGAACCAGGAAATAGAAAGTCTTACTATTTTTACTCTCTCTTTCTCCCCTGCACCCACTCCCTGGGGTACATGGTTTTTCATTTATGCATCTATGTGCAAATTTACTTCATTTTTCTTTCTTTGCAGATCCAAGTGTCACTTAAAATATCCTAGGACTTGAGATTTAGATAATGTTGGCATAAACTATATTTTACATTCTTTGGGGCTTTAGAGGTTTCAATGAGATTCTACAAATTTCTGAGTAAGGGACAGTGAGTTAAGGGATAGGGCAGCTGCTGTTCTTTTAGCCACCCCTGGCTCTGGTTCCTGTTTCCATGTGTAGTAGATCTTGTTGAAGGTTTGGGGGTTTATATCACAGCAATATAATCAGCACTGACTGCTGGGGATGCCTTCAGTGACTCCTGAGAAATTTCCTTTGGTCCTTCACCCACAAAATTTCTTCCACTTCAAACATTCCTGCTGCATTCTTTCTCCTCTCTGCCAGCCAGAAACAGACCTTTCTGATGTCATATGGAGTAGTTTTACCAACTCCTTTGTTTCTGTCACTCTGATACTGAATGCCCTCAGGAGCTTATATTCTATCTTAAGCAACTCAAACAAGGATATATCTTTTTAAGGTTGTATTAGTTTGCTAGGGCTGCCATAACAAAATACCACAGACTAGTTGGTTTAAAAAAACAGATATTTATCTTCTCGCACTTTGTAGGCTAGAAGTCTGTAATCAAGATGTCAGCAGGGGTTGGTTTCTTCTGAGGGCAGGAGGGAAGACTCTGTCCCAGGCCTCTCTCCTTGGCTTGTAGATGGTGATCTTCACCCTGTGTTTTCCCCTCTGTGTATACCTGTCTACAAATTTCTCGGCCTTATAAGGACACCAGTCATATTGGATTAGGACCCACCCTAATTACTTCATTTTAATTACTCCTTTAAAGATCATCTCTCTAAATACAATTACACTCAGAGGTACTGGGAGTTAAGGTTTTAACACATGAATTTCCAGGGGAACATAATTCAGCTCATAGCACTGGTATTTATCAGTAAGATAATTCGTTTTTGCCTTTGTTACTTTTGCTTCTTAGTGTGTATAGGGGAGGAAAAAAGTCCTCCTTGCAGCAACTCAGCTTAAGTAGGCGGACTTAGCTGATTGCAATTGGATGTCAATTCCAGATCCCCAAGAGGGAGAATCCGATTGGTGGAAGTTAGATTAGATATCCATCCCTGACTATATACTGGGCTGATGGGGCCCATTCGTGTTGCCAGCGAAGTGAGAGCAAGAGCTGGTCAGTTACCTGAAGCACTATCTACCATTAAAAGACTAGTGTAAAGTAATATTTATTTAGAATTGAATAAAAACAGCAATATGGTATGTTTTCCAATTTTTATGGCTAAAACTAACTTCAATAGTAGAATTAACCTTTGTGAATTTATTGCTTAGAAAATTTTATGATTGATCAAGACTTAAAAGAGAAAGAAGTTGAAATGAGTATTTTATATCTATATTTAATGTTGAAATAATTGGTGTACTTAAACTTCTAAAATGAAGTTCTAGAACTACAAAGCAAAATGAACTTATGGTTAAATATTGCAACTTGCTTTGTCCCAAATTACCTAAGTACTACATAGGTGCTAATGAATTCTCCAACTTGAGGAGGCATGCAACGAAAATTGCATCACTCTGGTTCTGAGTGTTGTTGTAAGCAGTGATTTTTTTCCATCCATACTTTTTTCCTTTAAATTACTACCTTGTGCCAAAGGAAGAGATATGAATTTGCAAATAGCTTCGTCTTATGTGCCAGCAATAATAACTAGACTCCCCAAGGAAACGTAAACTCAGCTACCTTTTCAAAAGTATGTTTCCTGTTTGTTTCACTTTATACCTGTGTCACTACCACTTATTTTTTTCTGTGACATATGTTGGAAAGAGATTTCCCATGTCTGAGGATGTCATGGCCAGTGTCTTTAACACCACAGAAGTTGTAATTAGCTGGAAACATGGCTGGAAGTCACGTTTTCTAAGTAGCAACATGCCCTTATGTCTGGCGTGAAAAGCAGTGGCAAGCTTTTATATCTTTCCCTACCCCTCCAGTTCTTTCCTCCTTGGCATTGTACAGTTATTAGGAGTTAAGGCTTCAAAATTATGAAATCTTGGATTCAAATTCCAGTTCTACCTGTACTAGGGGTGAGTTCTTTGGTAAGTTACTGGGCTTCTGAGCTTAGTGTCTTTATCTATAAGGAGGGATAATAAAATTATTATAAGGTAAGGCAAAAAGTAGGTTTATAGTTGTGAATATGCCAAACACAGAGTTTATTCTTATATTATTATTTATTAATTATTGTGTTCTTTTTTTATCAAGGTAATAAATGATGTTTATGACTTCTTTAAATTTACATAGTACTCCAACATATTATACCCTATGAACTGCAAAGAATCAAATACACTTACAGTAGTATCATTGGTCACCAATATGGAGAGGGAAAGGAAAGTTTACATTGCGAGAATATACAAATGTTCTCGTGAAGACAGTATTGAGCCGGGTGACCATGTCGTGTCTGTCCCCTCAAACACCTCATGACTCTGGCATGCCCGTTGTGATGAACATGTGTCGGTATACAGTATTTTCTGAAGTCTCGCATGTTCTTCATTTTCTGATTCATGTGGTTAACTGGGAGTAGGTAGAGATCATAGGCACTGTGCCCTCCCTTCCTTGTCTGACCAAAATAGAAGCAACCACATCCACGGCCAGCCAGCTCTAGCCTTGATTCTTCCTCTGAAGTGGCCAGCCGAGGACTGACTTCAACAAGATCCAATGCTGACAGTAACCCTGCATTATGTGTTTCCTCAGTAATACACTGGCTACGCGTCTTCCTGATAGGTCAGTCACCCTACAACAGAAGTTCCTGTGGCCAGAGCCAGTGGAGGGTCAAATGCATCAATATCAAAACTCAGAGGGATTGGCCTTTGTCTTTGGCCAATCGACAGGTCAATTGACTGTTCCATGACCTTCTGGATACCAAGTTTACCTATGTCTCAAAATACTGGATATCATAATTCTTTTAAATAAAGTGTTCAGGGGGTCCACATCTCTTAGAGCAGTATACACAATACTTGGAGGAGGAGATTAAAGGTTTGATCCAGGAAAATCCTGGGAGATGTGATCCTTTGTCCTGTAGTCTTCTAGGGAGAAATGAAATCGGCTGTCCATGGAGAGAGACATCCAGATGAAGTGGTGAGGGGTGCACTGACGTCAGCATGGGCATCAACCCAAGTCGCACAAAGGTCTGGGTAGTGCCAGGCGTGGTGGCCACCAATGGTACCAATTGCCAGGCTGTGGTCTCCTCCCACTGTGATACTGCTGTAGCTACTTGACATTGCTCTACTAACTACCTCAGCCAGTTCCTGGTTGGCCAGGTCCATTGGGTGAGGATTCACTATCAGGTTGTTGTAGAGATCATCTTTGGCTACCGCAGTGAACCTCAAATTTCCAAAGTCTTTTCGGTGGCAGCCCACATTGGAGAGGCTTTTCATCAAGCCAGCTTCTCTTACAGCAGCAGGAGCATGTTCCACTCCTTTTCTTTTCTGTGCTTGTGCAGTGGGGCTCCAATTACAGCCACAGAGTGGACGGACTTTTGGAGGATGAAGATGCACTTGAGTCTGGATATGGGAGAAGCTGCTTCTTAGGGACATGCTGGGCAGCATGGGATGTGCCAAGCAACAGGCTGCTCCATGCAGCTTGTTGCCTCGAATGCCCAATTATTGTATTATTTCCCGTGAGAACAACAGTACCACCCCACCCCGTATGTGTGATGTGCTAGACCCTGGGTCATAGTAAATGCTTAAAAAGTAATAGCAATATGTATTTAAAAATGATGTTAATCATTATTTTCAATGCTAGACCTGGGGAAACAAAGATGAGGTGTGATCCCTGTCTTGAAGTAACTCATAGGCCAACAGAGTGTGGGACTCAAAAAGTATCACTGTAAATGTATCTTTCTATTGGGAAGGCACTTGGTACTTTGGAGAGGTTATTGGTATTTCCATTAAGCAATACAGTATTATTTAAAAATACATATAAATGAACTTTATTCTTAATTTTGGATTTTAATAATTTTATCCTCAGTGCAAGTTATTATAAATGACTCAATAGAACTGTAGGTGTTGGCATTCTCTGTCCTGTTCTTAGTTCTTTCCCAGACACACAGGCTGCCAGGCTCTTTCCTAAGTATCGGGTAGAGGACAGGCAGGCAGGCACCAAGTTCTAAGTGATGGAACATATTCAGCCTAGGAGATTGTCTCTGGTCCCTTTGGAGGTTGAGGGACTAGAGTGTGAGAAGCAAACTCAGAAATCTATCCGGAACTGAGGCAAAGAAAAACAGACTTAAGTCATTGAGTTGGCACCTAAGGCCAGACTTCCTCCAAGCATCTGTACCTTGGGGGAAGAGAGAACAGAGAAATTTAGGAACTTAAGAGATCTGGGTAGGAGCTCATATCAGCAGCCTGAATTCACAAGAACAGACTAACGGGGGGTAGGACAAGGTGAGAGAGGTGAAGAGAACAGTGCTACCAATGCACTAGCCCAGTGGTCTCTAAATCATTTTGACTATTGACCATTTATTTATTTATAAATTACATACATGTATCTATTTCTAGGGACATCTCAATGCACGATAAAGATAATTGTTAATAATAATGTAAATTTAAAATTATTTTGGCAGGCTTCTTGCCAGATTTTATTATATTGTTACTATTTTAAAAAGGTAGGTCAATGAGGAACATAGCGGATTGTGTTTCTTTCTAGTCATTTGGTGTTGTGCTTGCTTTGTTCACGTTAATGTTACGTTGCCTTTAAAGCCACCATGCAATGGTTAGGTTAGTAATTCATTAATGCACTTAATTGGGTGCATATAGACAGAGATACATTGCTATGTACTGAAATCCAGCGAAACCTTAGGGTACCCTTTTAATCTTTTTTGATTTGTAAAACTCCTCCTCTTTCCTCGGGTTACTTTGCAAATCATATGGAATTTAGGTCCTCCCCTAAGGTTCAAAGGATGAACTGTCACAATCAAATCCTTCCTTTTTCTGAACTGATATTGAAAGAGGTTGGGAGAAGCTAAGGACGTTACACTTTGCTTCTTATTGATGTGTAGGGCTGCAGAGAAGAGGAGAAAAAGTATAGGTTAAAAAGGTGTGGCAATTACCAGAGGGGGTGAGTTTTGGAAGAAAGAGATGAATAAAGGATCTTTTCAGGAGGTTTTACTATGTGATGTTGGTGTGGTATGTCCTTTATACCTGCATATCTTTTATTTTGGTTATATATTTTTGACTAAATAAAAATGCTGCACATTTTTATTTAAAAAATATAAAAAATAACAGTATCTCTCATCCTGCATGATCTCCCAAGGTGACCTTGACACATTCTCTTCACTGGAGAGGCTAATACATATGGCAAATAAATGCATGAAAAGATGTTCATCATCACTAGCCATTAAGAAAATACAAATTAAAACCACAATGAGATATTTCTAACAAATCTATAGTGGCAACACCAATTGGCAGTTTCTTAAAAAGCTAAACACATATTTAACTTACAATCCGGCAGTCATACTTCTTGCATTTATGCCAGGGAAATGAAAACTCAGATTCACACAAAAATCTTTAGATAAATGTTCATGGCAGCTTTATTTGTAATAACTCCTAACTGTAAATAACCCAAATGTCCTACAATAGGTGACCAGTTAAGTACACAGTGGTATATCCATATCAGTGAATCCTACTTAGCAATAAAAAGGAACGGACTACATATTGATACACAAAATAACTTGGATGGATTTCAAGGGCATTATGCTGAAAGAAAAACATTAATCATAAGAGGACACATACTATATTATTTTATTTATACAACTTTTTTAAAAAAAATTTATTTTTAGAGAGAGGGTAAGGGAAGGAGAAAGAGAGGGAGACAAACATCAATCTGTGGTTGCCTCTCACGGGCCCCCTACTGGGGGCCTGGCCTGCAACCCAGGCATGTGCCCTGACTGGGAATAGAACCAATCACCCTTTGGTTCACAGGCTGGCACTCAATTCATTGAGCCACACCAGCCAGGGCTATTTATATAATATTCTTAAAAATAGCCAAATTATAGGAATGGAGAACAAACTAGGGGTTGCCAGGTTTTAGGGGTGATGGAGGGAGGTTGTGACTGTACACGGGAGCACAAGAGAGATCTTTGTGGTAATAGTTCTGTCTTAATTGTGGTGGTAGCTCTGTGAATATGTACAAGTGATCAAATGGCACAGAACATGACAATGTCAATATCCTGGTTTTGAGTAAGTATAGTTATAAGATGTAACTATTGGGAGAAACTGAGTGAAAGGTACACGAGACCTTTCTGTATTATCTTTATAATTTTGTGTGAATCTATAATTATTTCAAAAATAAAAAGTTAAAAGAATGAGAGACTAAATTTAGATTAGACCTTCATCAGCTTTGTCTCCATTTATTTTTTTAAAGTATATTTTATTGATTATGCTATTACAGTTGTCCCATTTTTCCCTCCTCTCTGCCCTGCACCACCCCTCCCACCCACATTCCCCTCACATAGTTCATGTCCATGGGTCATACATATAAGTTCTTTGGCTTCTACATTTCCTATACTATTCTTAACCTCTCCCTGTCTATTTTCTACCTACCATTTATGCTACTTATTCTCTGTACCTTTTCCCCCTGTCTCCCCCTCCCACTCCCCTACTGA
>PVJI01024605.1:0-21671 GCA_004026765.1 Micronycteris hirsuta
ATTCCTATTAGAGAGTTCCCATTCCACAGACATGATCCACACTTGCTCACACGGGAATCACATGGAGCTGCGCTCAAAACGTGCAAATCCTAGAACATGCGTGTTAACACGCGCGTGGAAATCACTGCCACAGGATACACTAGAAAAGCCGGGACCTGGAGTTCCAGCACCACAACTGCCACCTCAAACCCTGGCTTTGATATGTCCACATGCTGCAGTGCATTCCCAGCCTCACCACCACAGCATGTGAAGTTGTTGACCAGCTCATAACTGGACCAGCCCTGATGTACCCAAGAACAACGCAGGGCATTAGGCCTTAGGGACTTTGGAGAAGGAGCCCATAGCTTATCCGGAGTGTCAGTTCAATAAGTACAGACAGGTGTGGGTGGTGGGAGACAATAGAATGAGGAATGGCTCTGCATCCCTGACACCTGAGAATTTAAAGACAGAGATCAGAAACTCGCATCAACAAAACAAACAAGCAAGCAAAATATAACCAGAAACACTGAAATAAAGAACAAACTGATTGTAACCAGAGGTGAGGGGAGAGTGGATAATGGGGGAAAGAAGGGGAATAAGGGTCATCAAGGACCATGTATAAAGGACTCATGGACAAAGCCAAAGGGTGGTAGGATTGAGGGTGGGAGGTGGGGGTAGGTGGGGCGAGGGAAAGTGATGGCGGCGGGAAAATGGAGACAATTGTACTTAAACAATGATTTTTTAAAAAAGAAACTTGTACTAAAGAACATGAAAGACAAAGGCTAGCCCGGGAACCTCACTTCTGATCCAGACTCCAGGGTATTCTAAAAGACAACGGAGATTTTACCTCCAGGGTCAATCTTAAACCCAATTTAATTCAAGGATAAAGAGCCACTTGACAAAAAATATTTCTAGCCCTTCATGCCTAAAATACACAAAGAAAGTCTTTATTCCCCAATAAGCAAAACACAATGAAATACTAATACTAGGAAGAGTTCATCAGAAGAATAAGTGGAAATTGTATGCAGATCAATAGAATTCTAGGGCTAGACCTTAGAGATCAATTATAGCAATGTCTTCATTTTATGAGCCCACTGAAACCCTGGAAAGTTATATTATGAATAGTATAAATAGATTGCACAATAATTTAGTAAATCCCAAACCACTAGAACAAGAAATAATCTTGAAATTTTAAAGAGATTATTCTAAGGCAAAAATAATGAATGCAAATTTAGTGTAGTGGTACATTAATTTGATTGAACCTGCAATCATGCAAATGTCTTTGAAAAACAAGAGTTTAGATAACTTTTAAAATAATAAACCCTCAGAAGATTATTAGGAAACTTTGGTACTATCTAAAATTGATATTATGATACAGTCTAAAGACTTCTGGACAGAGATCAGGGCTCTCTTTCTATTCCACTAACCCACTGTGTGGTCCTTGACAAGATAGTGGACCTCTTAGGGGCCCCCTCCATCACTCAAGTGTAAGAGAGAAGGAGGAACACAGGATCCATAATACCCAAATTGCACACAAACTATGAAAATCACACCTTCTGAAAATTTCTTGAAGACACTGTCCAGAAATACTATACTGCCTACACCTTTGGCTTTATCCAATACGAAGCTCTTTTTTAAAAAACTTCTTTTCTTTTATTGTTGTTCAAGTACAGTTGCCTCCATTTTTCCCCCCATTACTCCCCCCCACCACCCCAGCCAATAAAAAGCTCTTATGATCCCAGCATAAACAAGGAAAACTTAGGTCATTCAGTCAATAGAACAGTGCTATTACTTTTTATTCAAATTACCTTGATCTGATATAGCAGATCATAAAATGATGCATAGTGCAAATATCTGACACCAACTTAAATACTATAGTGTTAAAATTCTAATTAAAATGATAAAGTATGACCCACAAAAAAAGAGACAGCAACAAAAATGCAATATCCACTTATTCTCATGAATGATGAGTTTATAAATTATAGAACTAGCCTGACAAAGCCTATGAAAATTTTTATAACTAAAGATTAAAAATAAAAAATATTCATTTTCTCTGTAATTATAACTGATAAGAAAGGCTTCTAAATCAACAATGACTTCAAGCAAAATTCTATGTATTGGTTCTTCAAATACGCAATCAGCTGAAGCACTTTTAAAAATCATAACTTCTGCTTAAATTATATAGCTGTATCAAGACTTAGAAGATGATTTTAATTATTCCCTTGTCTCTCCATGAAAAAATACTTCACAAAAGGTTTTCAAAGACTTGACATTACCTTCACTTCCCTTCCTCACCTCCTTTCTAAGTGTCAAGGAGATGAAGTCCAGTGGTTGGTGTAGTGCTTGGCAAACTCCTACCTCAAGCTTCAGACACAGGAGGGCACAGAAGTTAATCTCTGACCCACAGGTTAAATGTAAGCCTAATAGGAAAAATTTTTTTCTAAGATTATTGGAATGAAAAAGAACCCAATCTTATACCATTTTTTCGAGGAGTGAGTATTATTCATTAAAATATTCAACCATCTGGAAAAATAATAATTGAAGAAGTTCTAAGGGCTATTTAAAAAAACCAAACTATTTCAAGTTTACAGAAAGACAGTAAATGGGATTCTGTTTTGTTGTTAATTTTTCCAGCAATAGTAGAGTCTCGAGCACATTCATTCTCATCAAGCACCCAACTTCCCTGCAGGGCTAATGTACTCCCAGTCATTTATCAAGAAACAACTCATATTTTCAGCTTTCCTTACTTACAGTTTCAGGGAATGATCCTGACATCAATTTTGTGCATAACTCTGACTCTGGTTGGAGTCCCACACATCACTCAGTAGTATGAAAGGATCCCTCGCCCAGCGGTCTGTGCCTCTGCCATAGAGATGTTTTACAGTGTCCGTGCCCAAGTTTTTATTTTCTAACTCATTTGCTCATATCTTCAGAGCTTTCTCCCTAACTCCTCTAATATCCTAAAACATAAAGTGCAAAACTTGACAAAACCATTTTCAGTATAATCTGAATTTAATATTTAACACAAAATCATGGCCTCAAATGCCTAGAAGGTCCAAACACTGTTACTGGCACTAACTTTCCAAAAGAAAAACTATAAATTCTAATAATCTTAAGATTAATGTAGTCTGTAGCTCTACTATTAGTGAGTAGTTGTATACTTTTATTTTGTTTCACATAGGGATAAATATGATCTTTTCCTTTTCACAGGGATTTGTTATTTAGGAAAAGTTCTGCTTTTACTAACAAAATATGTGAACTAATGTGACTTGTACACAAGGGCATTTTAATATCGCATTTATTAAGATCCTTTGAAATAGGAGTTTCACAGTTGGTTACTTCCACTGCTCAAGTGTGTCAGGGCTCTGGGTTGGCACTTTCCTCATGATGACAAAATAGGTGCATCACCTCCAAACCTCTTGCCCTCACACCACATCTCCCAAGGCATGAAAGAAGATTGTAGACTTCACATCATAATTTATTCTTTGTAGTTAGCAGGCATGAGTAAAATTTCACCTTACCTACTCACATTCAATCATATACATAAGCAAACTCAGAGTTTTGTTTTCAATGAAGTAGGAAGAATGAATATATGACAGCCAGTTGTAATGTCTACTGCTGGAACTTCTTGCTCTAACATGACAGAAGTCACATTATTGTTTAATTTCTATAAATTCTCTTGGGGTAGTCACATATGTGCAGAAAATTCCCAACAAACACAGAGTGTATAGGTATAATAGGGTGGTGTTCAGGCAATGCTCAGCATACTTTTTCACCAGTTCTGGACCCCGTTTTTAAATAAGGCACCATAGAGATGTTGAGATAACTTATGAACTCAAAAACACCTAATTATCTTCACTGTATCATCAACCATGGCATTAGTATATGTTCTCTTCAACTGTGCATCCATTCACACGAGTGCTAAAGGTATGGACTTTGAAAAATATTCAATACACTTGCAATGATAGCCAGGGAGGACACTGTGAATCAAATTAATCTGATATGGACATCTTCTGTTGCACTTCACTGAATGGCTTGAGACGTGAATAAAAAGTGGGGTTGACCTCTAATAAGAATGCAATTTGAGCTTTGTATTCTCACTGTGTCAACCGCGACTTCAAGGATATCGGCAAGGGCTTGCTGTCTGGGGACATTTATAAAATAAAGAACCACTTTCTAAGATTTAGTGCAGAAGCTTACCGTATCTTATTTGGCTTTCTGTCCCTGGCACCTTATATGATTTCTACATCATACAAAGCACTCAATAAATGTTGCTGTACTGAATTTAAGTACCAGGCAGAAAGTAGACTCAAAACCTTCAGAAGAATACCCTACAGAGCCTTGAGCATAAAGAAGTGATGTTTCTTCCCTAAGCCCAATAAAGCTGCACTATTCCTGTTACTGGACTTATCTCCAGGCCTTTTCTCTAGCTAGGACCATACAGTATAGCACAGTAGATAAGTGCAAAATCTCTGGAGCACGACGGGTGAGTTCAAATCCCAGTTCTGCCAGTTTTCAAGCTGTCTTACCTTGGACCATGTCAATTACCCTCTCTGCGCCTTAGTACCTCGTATGCAAAATGGAGAACAGCAATGCCAATCTGTTAGGATTATTGTGAAGAATAAACCTACAAGCATATGTAAATAAAGTAAATAGATTGAAACTGGAACATAAACAGTCGATAAATGTTCGTTGTAATGATAGGCATCCAATCTGGTATTGGCTGGTGCACACCCTAATTCCTCCCCTTTCCTAAACCAGTTAGGGAGCCACACAGATGCTGCGCAGAGAAAGCTCTCAGCTCTCACACACTCTGAGAAGGATGGCTGCAGGGGCTCCGGAGGATCTTCTCTCCACCGGAGCTCTGGAGAGTGTGATGGGTGGAGATCACACTTGATGACCCTTGGAAAGCCCAGCTATGAACAAAAACAAAGCCTTATTTTATTTCGTGGGCAGTTACTTCTCTTCCAGGATGGTTTCAATTAATTCTAAATATGTCTTGAAAATTCAACAAGTTCTTGATTTTTCTTAGCGAGTTAGGAAATCTTACCACGCTTCTCCCAGATCGTCACTAGGTGCGCTTACAACACCACGTTGTGTGTATTTTGTAGAACACCTTGGTTCATGTATTCTTGTGTGTATTATGAAGGTTTGAAATGCTGCCACCTACAGACAACTATTTCAAAAAGAAAACCAAGGCAGTGAAAGACCATGAAACTAGATCCTGGGCATGTTTACTAAATGTCATTTTAAAATGTTATAATTGTAAACTGATAATTTACCTGTTTTACATAAACTAAGTAGGATACAATCAGATAAGATTGTTACCATACCTATTGTGGTAATCACTATAAAAATAAATTTATTTTTAATTATACTTGGCATATAATATTGTCTTAGTTACAAGTGGACAACATAATGAATACATAAAATAAATAAATACATTTTTAAAAATAAATAAGATTACATTTAAAACGTGAAAGCAATTTAAAATAGAAATAAATAGCATCCTTCATAATTAATGTATTTAAACCAGTTGTCTCACCAGCAGTGTACTGCTTTTGTTTTTATGACTGGAATAATCCCTCACTCAGAGCAGAACGGAATATACAGGAGTTAGAACATTTTCCTTTCTGGCCTGCCACCCATGCCTGGGTTCCTGCCATGCCCTGATAAACTGTATACTTTTTCAGGGGAATAGGGACCAGATGGTGTGTGCAAGTATATTTCCTGGAAATCATTTACAGGCTTTCCGCATCTCTCTGCAAGTCTCTCTCTGTGTGCACACACGTTTAAGTAAATCACTTTCGGTCTTCTGGGATTTTTTTTAATCATTTTTTATTAATGTTCAAATACAGTTGTCTCCATTTTCCCACCACCACCTCCTCCTGCCCAGGATTGAAACTACACAGTGGAGGATAGGACCTAAGTAGCTTGTTAAGTTCTTTGGTTACAATTAGAAATTTCCATTATGCAAAAGAAAAAATGCAACCATAATTATATCAAAATTTTCTACATCAGTGCCTCCTTTCTAGCCTTCAAATTCCTCTTGCTAACATGTTGCTTTTGTAAAGTGTTACTGTCTTTGATCATTATTAAGCAAACTTCACTTTTTATTGTTTTCACCATCAACCTTTCCTTTGTTCTGGTCCACTTTGCATTCATCTACAAACTCCAAAAGGAGAATCATCCACAACCGCCCACAATGGTCCAGTCTATAATAAGAAGAGAATAAAACAGAGTCATGGAGACATCAGAAATATTTTTACATTATTTGATAGGAAAGTGTCACCTTTAGGAAAATAAGTGAATAATTTTAACTCCCAAACTAGCTATGGCCCAACAGACAATGAAAGAATAAAAGCCAGCATCCCTTTCATTAGACATTTGGCCCAGTGGCAACCCAACTTTCCAATTATCCTCATGGAGTGGCATAGTGACTACAGCCCCACTATTTAGTGGCTGAAATCTTGTATAGTACATAATGCAGTTAGGTATGAGATATAAACTTAGTTCTCGCTATCCACAACAGGATAGGATTTGATTATGTGTCTAAGTGCAATCACAATAAAATGATACAAAGTTGTGTCACATTCGTTCTGGAATCCTCAATCAAAGATTTTTTAAAAATGTGTGTGATGAGAAGTTCGGCCAATCTTTTCTTCTCCCTATCTTATCATGAAGAGAATACAGTCTTTTGCTCTGTTAGTCGGTCTTGGAACTATCCCACTCTTTTGAAAAGAATACAGATTAAGTTTTAGTTCCTGTGCAAATTTCATGCTGAATCAAATATTTGAAGCTATTTTATAATAATGCATTTGAATGCCTTTTGTTAATATTCTAGTTCTAACACATAGACGAAATATGTGAGGAAAGCATTCGTAAGCAAAGCATTACTAAGATCAGAAATGCAATCTTGCTAGTTCTCTCTCTCTCTCTCTCCCCTTCTGTTTCCTTCTCTCTCTCTCTCTTGCTTCCTCACTCTCACTATTGCTCTCATTCTCACACTCACCAATAAATGCAAATAAAAATAATCAGAGATAAGAGAGGCATGACAAAGTAAGACAGCTCTAAACCATTGAGAAATGCAGATGAAAGCCAACATGTGATACTTGTACGTTCATTCCTTATATTCCTAAGGGGAAGCTTCTATTTCATGGAAATTAAAGATTCATTGATTTGAAATCTCAGAAGAAGAAGAGCATGGAAGACAGAGTAAAAAATTTTCCTCTCCACATTCCTTAAAGATTAGTAGAGAATAATTATCCCAGAATTTGTTAATAGTGAGACTGGCCTGGCCAAGTATTTGTCCACATTCTAGCAAGCAGGATACCCTTTGCAAGAGAATTTTTTTCTGATTTTTTTAATGATTCTTCTAAAGCTAGGTCTTAAGAGCAGGAAAATAATTCAAAAGCTATGTCTTCAAAAATCACTAAATGCAGTGGACTGAGTGCAGGCTGGGAACCAGAGGGTCCCGGTTCAATTCCTAGTCGGGGCACATGCCTCAATTCCCAGTCGGGGCACATGCCTGTGTTGCAGGCCAGGTCCCTGATGAGGGCCATGTGAGAGGCAACCATACATTGCTCTTTCTCCCTCCCTTCTCTTCTCTCTGAAAATAAATAAATAAAATCTTAAAAAAAAATCACTAGATGTTCTGCATGTAAAAGTTCTTTGAAGCATACAATGATTCATTCATTTAATAGTCAGGAATTCTGACCATCTACAATGTATCCAAAATGTATTGGATTTGTAGAATTCTGGATAATATCAAATGACCTTGACATTCAAGAAATCCTAATGGCACATGTGAGTCAAAACAATACATAAATGCTAAAAATTAAATCAGAATTCAATGGTTACTTAGCATTTTCATCCATAATAGTACAACAAATTCTATCCAGCCTAATTATTACCAAATTTTTCCTGAATGGACTGAACGTGTAGTGTCATTGTGTCATCAGATTGTGAAGTCCTACTCCCTCCTACTCCTGGGACCTCCTTTGACAAGTGTGGCTTCCTTGGTATACCAGGGTGGCGTAAGCAAGGCATAGCGAAGCTCGTGGGAAATTTCATGGACTATGCTGCCCACCAGCATCATGGGTGCAGCTGCTAGTATTGCAGAAAAAGCTGAAAAGAATAAATTTTTCTCTAAAGTTTTTTCCACATTAAAATATCTTCTCTATTCTCTCCCAATTCAGTCCCTCACTCAACCCCTAGCATTTCATAATAAATAAAGCTGTTATAAAGAAAAGTAGAAGAAAAGAGCTTTCGATACTTGTTTTCAGGAGTTGCATCTACTGTGCGTACCTGGTGGTGTACATATTGCCAATCAGTACTATTAAGTTTCCAGATTCATGCAGGTGCTCTAGGTATTTTAGTGCCTGAGTTACAGGCATATTTTATAGCAAATAAGTAAAGATAAAAATGTGCTTCCACTTTAACACAAAAAAGGTTGAAATAAGCCTGAAGCTGAAATGAAATGCAGAATGAGAACCTCTACGCAGGCATTATTAATTCAGTTTTATTAATAAAAAATTTAAGTTTTTATAGAAAGTTTCTGTCCCAAGAACAAAGGAGAGCTAATAAAGTCATGCCAATAAAGAGAGTTTTAGACTCCGAGCTCCTTATCCTGAGTACCCACAGCTGCTCATCCAAACCGAGTTATAGACTACCGGAAGACATAACTGCACGATTTTGCAACATAACATAGCACAACTAAAGTCACATAAATTTTTTGAGCGAGAATTCATAGATACTCATACAATTCACAGAGCATACAATGTGTAATGTTCTCCTTAAAACAGTTTCATAACTAATAATATTAACATTTCTTCATCTGCTTTATAAAGGTAGACTAAAATAGACAGACTTATTTTTTTTCCTCACATCTAACTCTGCTTTACTCAAGCCTTTCTCTGTCTATACTAAAGGCCAAATGAAAGGACTCATCCCTTCCCATCCAGGGACCGCTGCACGACCAGATTAACTCTTATAACATTCTCACCATGCTCCTTTTTCTCCTCAACCACATCAAGGGCTTCCTGATTACAGGTGAAACAACCCTGTGTTCACCAGCCCCCATAGGCTCGGCCCCTCCTGCTTTTTCTCTCTCAGGCACTGGTACATGACCACGCAAATCCTCTGCTCCAGTTAGACTTGTAGGCCCTTTGTTCTCAAGCCCAATGTGTAGATTTACTATGGCGCAGCGATGCTCCCCAGTGTGCATCACTCAGAATGGGCTCTCATCCTTTTCCCTACCAATCTGAACCTTACCCATGATTTCAGGGTCAGAGAAAGTTTCATGTTCTCTATGAAGTTTTTCCTAATCAGCCCATCTCACAGTTATCTATACTTCCTAGGGACTTGTGTTGCATTTATTGTCTTTGCTAACTAATTAGTATTCATCATATTCCTTGTGTTTTTAATTAACTACTTGAATATTTATACATCTCTCTCCACACATTTAAATTTAATAAAGATAGAGACAGTTTTTAAATATTGCTTTTGCCTTTAATTATCCTCCCCCGGTGTAATGAACATAGCAGTTGTTCAACAAATTCTGAATTTATTCAGATAAACGCTAACAGCAACACAAATGATTCATGCTACATAAAAAATACTACTTTCCAGAGAAACCTGGTAAACATTGCTCTAACTTGCCAAGAGAAATCTTATCCCCTGGGTGTCATTAAAAATAGATACACACTATGTTGTGCTAGATGACAAAAAGGAAAGTAATAACTTGAAACGAATAACCAGGGGTATATCGGTCCCAATTCTATTGTTTCATTATTCTTCAGTTATTTCAATGTCTTCCAGACTGTAAACATCCAAAAGAGGTAATTTAGTACCTTGATGGGTGCTTTAGTCTCCAGTGGATGGGGAAAATGAAGTGAACCGTTGACAGTGAGTCCTGTTTGTGATTCTAAAGTTAAGCTTGATGAATCTGTGAAAGTTCTGGAATATACAGCATAGCAATATCAAATAGTTTTCACAATATGTAGCTGCCATTGAACATTAGTTAGACTCTACTATCGCTGCATCTCTCTGTTTCATCCTTTTAAATCCATCTCTACTGTCACCAACACTGCCTTTTGATTGGTCAGCTAGACCATTTAAATTTAAAGCGATTATTGATATGGTTGGTTTAGACCACCAGTTTGCTACTTGGCTTTTATTTGTCCTGTTTTTTGATTCTAGGTTCCTCCTTCCCAGCCCTTCTTCCAGGGTGGGGTAGGGAGAAGGTTAATCAAATATATTTTAGTATTTCATTTTAATTCATATGTTTATTCTTTAGCTATACTTGTTTGTATTATTTTGGGTGGTCATCCTAAGAATTAACTTACCACAGTCTAGTTAGACTTAGTGTATTGATCCATGCAAAATTAAGAATCTTGCAAGAGTAAAATTTCACTTTACCTCCTAGACTTTTGCTATGGTTTTCATATATTTTACTTGTGTTTAAATGTTGTATAATCCTCAGTCAGTTACTTTGTAAAAAACAAAATAAGACAAGAAAAAGGTAGTCTTTTATGTTTATGCACATGTTTTGCCATTTCTTGCACTCTTATTTTTTGCAGTAGCTCCAGTTTCCATCAGGTGTTACTTCTCTCTGGCCTGCAGAACACCCTTCAGCACTTCTTCCAAAGACACACTTGATAGTAACTAATACTCTGAGCTTTCAGTTTTCTGAAAAAACTTCATTTTGACCTAATTTTTAAAAAATATTTTCAGTGAATATAAAACCCTAACTTGACTATTATTTTGTTTTTTTGATAGCTTGAAGATGTCATTCTACTCTCTTCAGTCCCCTAATACTTCTCAAGAGAAGGTGTTCCTTTGCATGGAATGTGGCTTGTCTCTCTGACAACTTTCAAAGTTTAAACTTATGTTTGTATTCCAACACTTTGACTATGATGTGCAGTGGTGTGGTTCTCTTTGCATTTATTCTGTTTGGAATCTACTGAGCTTCCTGGACCTGTGAATTGTGTTTTGCATGTAATTTAGGCCATTGTTTCTTCAAGTATAGTTCTGTACCATTCTGTTCTCTCTTCTTTTGGAATTTAAATTATGCATATGTTAGACCACTTTATATTAGCCCATTGGTCATCGAAGCTGTGTTAATTTTTTCCCAGTCTTGGTTTTCCTTCTCTTCTTCAGACTGGATCATTTTTTAATTGACCTGTCATTTAGATATTGACTATGTCTTCTGCTTCATTTAATCTGCCATTAAGCCAATTCAGCGATATTTTTTTTGTCATCTGAATGCTGAACTTTTCAATTCTAAAATGTCTAGTTTGTTTTTATAGATTTACTTTCTTTACTGTTGCAGGAGGCCACCACAAGGACAGGATTGCCAGTTGATCTGTGAGCTGGGCCCAGCCAGTCAGTAGCTTCTCACCCCCTTCCCTGCCCTTAGAATATACGTCCCGCTCACCATTCTGCACTGGGAACCCTTTCAGGGATGTGCCTGCAGAGAATAATGTGCTGTTGAGACTGTTGGGACCGCATATGTGACTGAATTCCACGAAGGATTCCATATAAAGTTTTAAATTCTGGCAAGTAGTTGTGTAAATCTCCATGTGCTATAGCCACCAACATTTACCAATTCATAGGCGAGTTTCTTTACTTATTAAAACTGCCATCTATCAGTCCGGAGTGGTCTGCCTTGTGCTTTGGTCTCTCCTTGCCTTCCACAGGCAGGAGCCAGCTTTGATTTACCTGGAGAACTTGCTAGGTTAAGAACCAACATTTATTAAGATTTCTTATCTGTGTACTCTTTATAAACAATGTTTTTCTTAAGCCATTAACATATTTAGAAAATTAAGTTTAAAATCTTTATATGCTATTCTTCACATCTCATTCATCTCTTTTTTGCCTTGATTATGGGCCACATTCTTTTGTTTTTGGCATGTTTAGAAATTTGTGTTGTATAACAGTGGCTGTGTTTTGTTGTAGAAAAGCTGTAATCTATTATTTTCCCCCAAAAAGTGGTGATTTTTGTTCTATAGGGAGTTAAATCACCTAGAACTTGCAGAGGCTTGGTAGGGTAAAAGAGTAGAAGGTCTATGGGTTTTGCCAAGCTCTCAAATTTAAAAGGACTCAAACTTCAAACTGTCTTCTCTTCCTTGAGAAGCATCTAAAATCACTATTCAGTTTCCTTTCCTTTCAGTTTTTACTTTTTAGGGGACTTTTAAGAATTTCCCTCAAGCATAATAAGAAGTTAGCCAAGGATTTAAAGAGAATTCATCTTCATATTTTGAGTCTTGGTTTTCATCTCCTTTTCTATGAATTCTCCTTTATAGGGTGAACTTCTAAATTTTCACTCTGGTGTTCTTGAACTCCATCCTCTCATTTCTCAAGCCAAAAGATTCTGGCTTTCTGATTAGGTTCAGATGTTTTATATCAGGCAGACAGTAGAGTGACTTGTGTTTTTTAAAAAAAGGTCATATTAAAAAAAAGATCATATAAACGTGAACCTCAGCCAGTGAGTGGGTGTCTTCTTTTAAGGGCTAAATCCTCTCTAAATTCTGTCTGCTTCTAGCCACTTTTCAATGCCTTTGATTACAGTAGTACCTCGGTACTCATGGGCTTCAGAACTGGTCAAACCTGGTATTTGTCGCATTTAAACAAGAAAAAATGTTTCAGCACTTGGTGCTTGCTCGCTACTCACTGCACTTGCTAGAACCTGTGTGAGTCACGATGTCACCCCTCAAGAGAAAGAGCTTCATCAATCATCCTTTGCTCGTCACTCATTGGAACAAATGAATGAAAGACTGAGATACCTCTGCATATACACATAAATACATGCACACACTTACGTACTACAGTTGTGGAAGGGTGAATTGAGTTCTCTGCAGTTGTTAGGATTGGATCTTCAGTAGGAGCACTAAGAAAACCCGATCTCTGCCCCAGAGTTAGGAGGACCCAGTGGACTGGTGACTGGCTGACTCCTGCCGAGAAACTCTGGAGGGCCAGAGTACACCGACAGGTGAGTGGCAAGGAGAGATGCTACTGCTTTTGGGTTAGCATCATGAAGATGCATGTTTGTTTTCTGTGGAAAGATGTGGCCACATATTAGAAAGATCAAGCTTAGGAGCTATTTTAGGTCCTGATCAAAAATGTCATGTAAGAGGAAAAACAGGCCTCGGCAGAGGAAAATTTGGAGATGGACAGCTAAACTCCTAGATGCTGGCTATTTTGTTTGAGGGTGTGACTGCTCAAATACAGTATTTAGTCTACACCGAAAGAGAAACCAGCCAAAAAGTTTGGTCTTCAAAGGATCCCTTAAACTATTGGGGGTGTTGAAGGAGGCAACATTAAATTTCTTCCAGGTCCGCTTATGACAGGACCAGTAGCAAAATGATTGCCCAGTTGCACAGAGAACGCAGCCAAGGTGTTGATGGAATTAGTGTTGATAGGAGCCATTCTTCCTTTCAGGTAAGTTCCTCCAAAGGATGGTTAAAGTTCTATGTTATGTCCTGGCTGGTGTGACTCAGCAGATTGAATGCCAACCTGCGAACCAAAGGGTTGCCGGTTCAATTCCCAGTCAGTGTTCATGCCTAGGTTGCAGACCAAGTTCCCGGCAGGAGGCAAGGGAGAGGCAACCACACATTGATGTTTTTCTCTCTCTCTTTCTCCCTCCCTTCTCCTCTCTCTGAAATAAATAAATAAAAATCTTTAAAAAAAAATAAAGTTCTGTGTTACTTTTAGAAAGGATGGGAGATCAAATACTTATCTAGCGCTAATTATATTCAAGGCACTTTTATGAACTTTATATTAATTCATTTGATCTTCCCAACAACCATATTAAATAGGTAATATTATTACCACCATTTCACAGATGAAGAATCTGAAGCCCAGAAAAATTAAGTATTACTGAAGCCACACAGCTGCTAAGTAGTATAGCCAGTGTTTAAGCACCTTAGTTTGGCTCCAGAGTTTGGGTTTTTTAATCAATTTATTTTATGCTTAGCTATTTTACTCTAGGTGAATAGATTATCCCTTGGCACATGTCTGATTATAACACATAAAAATAATGGTATTCTGACATGTTTTCAAAATCATTTTAAACTACATTTTAAGGGAGTAGGTTTCTGTTGTTTTCAGTTACTTTGACTTTTCTTCGGAAATAGAAGTGAAGGAACCTACACTACTCAAGGACTGTTGTTACATGGGATTGGCTGCTGGGGTTCAGAAACACCAGCTTCCTTATCTTGAATTAAGCAATGAATTTTTTGCTACTTTGATCAAAATTTCCTTGGTTGAGACAATATTTAGACTAAATATCTCATAATTTAGAGTTATGTTTGATAAGGGTTGTAAACATGTGAGACACATTAAAAATAAGCCTGGCTTTAAAAAAAATCCTGGCTTAAGAAACTAATACAAGAATATCAATTTTCTACTTGGAGGTCACCATTTTGAATATAGCTGAGTTTGTTTTTAATCCAAGTAGTTGACAATGTTCTCGGTGATAAATTTTAGAGTTTAGGTCATTCAAGACAAAGCTAACAGACTTCAGGATAAAAGTGAGATATTTTCCATTTCAATTAAAAGGCAACACTGATAGCACCACAACTGAGAGTTTCGGGTACCTTAAGATATCACACATCTGGTTCGTAGGAAAGATCTAGGTTTCCTGATAACCCTAACTAATTTTTATTCACTCATTTATTCAACAACTATTTCTTGTGCTGCTCCCATGGGGTAGCATATCCTGGGCACTAGAAATCAAAAATTAAATAAGGTTGCTCTGGCTGGTGTGGCTCAGTTGGTTGGAGTGTCATCCTATAAACTGAAGGGTTGTGGCTTTGATTCCCAGTCAGGGCACGTGCCTGAGTTGTGGGTTAGGACCCCAGTCCAGGAGCATTTGAGAGTCAACTGATCAATGTTTCTCTCTCACAGCTACGTTTCTCTCCCTCTCTTTCCTTCCTTCCACTCTTTCAAAAAAAAAAAAAAATTAAGTTAATATGGCCCTTGCCCTCATGGAGATTGCAGTCTAGTGGATTTCTCAGAGTCTTCTAGATTTACCTATTCCAAACACCATTCGCAAGCTGAAAGAGTAGATAATTGGGAGGGCATGTAGGGGTGTTCTATAAAACGCAGTAAGTAGCTTCCGAATGAGAGGCTGGGAGGGCTTCCTAGAGAATAAAGCACATGAACTTTCTAATGTGAAGTTTAAACACTGAGAAGCTTATCTTGCTTTCTCCTTAGGTTCTCTATTTTTATTTTATAGCATTATCATTTTGTAAGAAGCAGGAACATGTGTCACAATCATAAATTAGAAACTTCCTTTCGCCGTCTTTCTTCAGTGAACAGGTTTCTGCTGATATTCAGCATCTAGCATTAGGAGCTTCCTTTTCCCAAGGCAGAAACAAGCAGGGGGTTGGTGAACTGGAGCAGCGCCCTCTCAAGGGATTAGCATGCAACAACCTGGTGGTTTGGAACTAGTACCTACCTTCAGCTTCCCAGGTTGAATCAAAATAATGAGTTTCAGAGATTTTTGGTAAGAAACATATACCGTGATGATATTTTAGTCAAGCCTAAAAAGACACCTCATTCTAATTCTCACTGTCTTTCAAAACAAACCAGTCTTTCAAGACCACTGGTATCAGATCAGTTCCTTGCTTCCTTTGACTCCGAGCATTTCCTAAGTCTAACTCCCTCACCAAACCATTTTTTTAGAGAGGCTCTTTCTTCTTATTGTCTCTGAATTTCTTGTTTAAAAAAAAAAAAACTATGTCTTACGTTGTTTACTTTTTCAACTCATTTTACTTTTTATTATTTCAAATCCTTGTCATTTCCCTTTATTTCCTCTCAAATTTCAAGATCTCCTGAACCCGTTGTTTGTTTGGTTGGTTTTTTTCCATGTAGAAAGAACCTGCTGGGAGTGAAATCAGCAAGGATCTCTCACCCAAGCTTCATTTTCTTCACAGCAGGTTCTGTGGTGCCGCAGCTTTCTGGACAGAAATGCGGTAAGGCTTTTTGTTGCAGCTGCCATGCTAGTTACCAGAAGATCAATACATGATTAGAACAACCACCATGGTGAATGATTCCAGTGGCAGCATTGAAATGATGATACAGGAAACCCTCCAAAATGTATACATACCCTTGTTCTTTAGCTGTCAAGACTTCAGACTTAACATACATAGCAGTTTCTGCATATACTTTTTGAAAGAGTATTTAGGTTGATTTTTGTATCCCGTGCTTTGCTATACACATTTAGAGAAAGAGAAAAAAAGCTACAGAAATATCTTGGCACTCTATTTTACCAGGTAAAAAGTAAAGAAATTCAGTAAATTTATTTGTGCAGCATTTATCAGTAAATTTTCAGGATAGTTAATGTTCACTCTTTCTAGCATAAAAATTTTTTAATTTATAATCATTTCAATTTCAATAAGCTTTCAGAATTCCTATGCACAATTCCTTCCTTTCTTAAAATTTGAATATTGAATAGGATTTCATCTTTTTCTGGATGTAAGATTCCAGTTACTCAACTTACCCTTGCTCTAAATGAACCTTTAGTTTTAATCATGATTTTTATAGTTTTTCCATCTTTCTGTGGCTGACAGAAAATGCCACAACCTCACAAAATGAATACAGTTCAAATTCTGATATCCACACTCAGGCTCTCCACACTGATCAGCAGGATTTCTTTTTTTCTTGATCATCTTCTTCTCCTTTTGCATGCACAATCTAAAGTATTACCCATGTCCTCGACTTCCAATTTCACCACCTACCCTTACCTCCTTCAGTCTTCCTATTACAATGAGAAAAATTGAACCTCGGATCTGCCAAGATCTTGTCCATTCCTCATTCAGCATTTCAACATCAGCTTCCCTTGCTCAGGGCATAAATGGGCCCTCTCCCTTCAGCCTCTGCTCCTGGTATTTCTTCGGGTGTACTCCAGGATTTCCATCAGTTATATTCCCTGACTCTTCCAACTTAGATTTGTTTTTCATCTTGACCTAGAAACATAGTTAACTCTTTTCCATCTTGAAAATCAAAAAAAACAAAGCAAAGCAAAACTCCCCATCAATGCTGTACTACATTTAAATTCTATTGTTTGTTTTCCATACTGACTCACTCATGATGACTTCTGCCTTGAGTATTCTGTAATTTTGAATATTGAGCTCAGCTAATCTAAATCTATGAAAATAATGAGAATATCTGAGTTAAATGTGGATTTTTTCCTAGCTTAATTTTATTTGCTTTTGCCAGCTACCCATGAATATGTTATTTTAATCTCTAGAATTTGGATTCTACAAATCTAAGCATGAATTCTATATGAGGTCAGGGTTATATTTAGGAATTCTTAAAAAATACATTATTTTTGCCACATCTGGAGCCAATGCCAAGGACAAATAAATGATCTTGTCATGTACGTTTGCTGGTGGAAAACCTTTTTCCCCCCAGCTTGCCTTTTCACTGAGAAAACATAGCATTGAAGAAACTGAAATTAGGAATCACTTTGCACAGGAACAAAGAATTATTCAGCCATGAAAACACAAATCTCCTTGTATCAGAAAATACCTTCATGTAGTCACAAATCTGGTATTGGCTTGCCACACAAGATTCCTGCTTTTCTTTATTTTTGGACAATGAGGAGTTCCCTTGTGAACTTTTAAAAGTTGTTGCATTATGTCCAGCACCCTTTTTCATTGGTGAACTAACCCTCTACACTGCTTGGAGCAAAAGTCCCCAAGTTTCTCTAGTAGTAAAGATTCAAGTCCTGTTTGTCAAAGTAATGTCAGACTGAGTCATTGTGACTACAGGAAACTCTAAAATACCAAATCTGACACACCTACAAAACAAAACATTTATATTCCAACGTTTTCTGATAGAAAGCAAGAAAATTAGTCTAAGGTTCCTCACCTTTAATTAGCAGAACAGTAAAAATAAAAATTTATCTTACACAACTATGAAAATTATATTTGACATAATTTCCACCTCAAATCATAAAAAATTAAGCAAACTGCCTCAGGTCACACAACAATTACGGAATAAATCTAGGATGCCAACCCAGAGCTCCTCTTTTAAAAATCCCACAAGGTAGTTATTGAGTAAATGCTATAAAATAACTATCTTTAGAATAAAAATAAAGGACATATATAAGGAATTAAATGCCATACTTTAAAAAAGAAGACTTTGTAGAAAATTTTAATATTTAGGCAAATTTTTCAAAGAATAAAATGGAACTTATAAACATAAAAAACTTAGCAATTGTTTCTGATTTTCATAGCCAGTAATTCTAAGCAAAGGAGTCTGATTATCCCTCATACTAAAAATAACTTTTAAAGCTGGTAAATTTTCTTTAATCTGCTTGATTTCAGTTGAGTATTAAAACAATGGGAACAAATTAAAAGACCAAGATCTAGGGAAGACATAAAAAAGACAAGCTCTGCATTTGGGGCCACTTATCCTTCATGGGTTTAGAACATGATAGCATACTGTGTGCTTAGAGTATTCGTATTTGTTTAAAATGGTAACATATCAAATTTCTGAAACTAAGCCCACACGTAATTAGTAATACCTTATGAATTTCTTAATATGTTTTTTAATGGCGTTTTTCTCTACCAAATTATCCAAAAGAAAGCTAGCATAGACAGAAGTAAAATGTGTAATGTCGCAATACAGTTATTGTGGCTTTTCTTTATTTTACTTTATTTTTTTATTGTCGTTCAAGTACAGTTGTGGCTTTTCATGGTATAGCTGTAGAGTTGAATCTCAAGTCTGCCTTTAGTGTTGGAATCATGGTCTCAGGTAGAATGGCTGAATCTGTTTTCTCCCATAGCCCCATCTATTGTAGTAGTGTGCATCATTTGCTTGAAAGATAAATATCTCATACTGCAAATAGCACAGATGTGTCTCCCCTTCTCAGATATAATGATGAAACACTCCAGTAAGCAATTATTTTGTGAATGGATTTTACCAAATACCAACTCATGATGCAACACTAATTTATTCTTCTATTAACAACAAACGTTCACCCAAATCTCTCCCCACATGTCAGAACTACTATGGTTACGAATACAAGATTTCAGAAAAACATTTATTTACTAAGTTCTGAAGCAGTGTTCAATCACAGGAATATTATACTTTTTAGGAGGAAAATCCACGAAACTTTAGTATGTTGCGCTTACTTCCCAGTCTAGAACATTGGACTGTTACAGTAATTCAGAGAAGCAATCTGTGGTGAAAGTTGTTTTGACCTCAGGAAAAGCAATTAGAAATCTCCTACTTGTGAAATATTATGCCTACCTTGAGGAGTTGGCTATTTCATTCCTGATCTTTGTTTACTGTCTGATTATTTTAAATTTATAACTAAATACTTAAAGAGGCAAAATAAGCTTTACACGTTTACGGGGAACACAATTCACCCCATATACAGACCATCTTTCCCATTTTGGGAAAAACAAAACCAAAACCTTCAACATAAAGAACTACTCCCTCAAAGTGCCATCTGTACCAGACATTTCCTTTCCATCAAATACCTGCGCTGCTCCACGGTTCTGTTCATCCTGCTACAAGGGGGAGTCTTGGGACTAATTTTCAGTAGGCAGTACTACAGTTCTAATGGACCGGTAGGGGCTTGTACTGCGAAAATGTGGAAATAAAAAAGAAAAGTAATTTCATTTTAGAGTCACAGTCTTATAAGGCTGGCAACAAATGAATTATGTTCGCTTCACAAAAAGCAGTTTCTGTGATATTCTCAGTTGCATTTTGTTCTCACGTCTGCAGCTTTTATCAACAGAGGCCATAAGAAATAGTTCTGCAAAATCCATTATGACCTTTACTATAGGAAAACTAGTACATCTTGAAAAGTCTTTGCTTCCTCTGAGTGTCCCTTTTCATCTTTTGGTCAATGATAGTCTTGTAAATGACATATTTGTTTTTATTTCTTTATTCGTTTTTGTTTTGCTTTTAAAGCCATATTTGGGATGCCAGTTATACAACTAGAATGTAAGCTCAGTGAAGGTGACGACTAGGGCTGTCTTAGTCATTTGCGCATCCCTTATGCCTAGTACAGGTGCTCCATAAACACTTATTAAATAAATGAGCGAGCCAACTGTATATGACTATATGCCCTAAATATCTGCATTGTTACATTGTCCCCAGATCTGAACTTTCTGTTTTTACTTGGATTTCTCTGCACAGAATTATTTTCTATTCCTTGATAGGATATTGCTGTACCAATAATTCTGGCATGTACTTTCTTTAAATTATGAATGTATATGTTGCAAATGTTAAAAATATATTTAATAAACATTCAATTGAATAAATTATCTCATTTGATATATTATTTCTGCAGACCTGATACTTTTTGAATGATGCAATGCTAAGTATAGTCCTTAGCAAGAGGCTCTCTGCATTCATTTTACATCAAGTCAGCCGTCATCCTAGAATAGGTTAAGGCAGCAATTCTGAAAGGGTCAGTCAGGAAATTCTTTCTGTCCCTAGAATCTTTCAAGGGGTACTGTGAGGTCAAAACTATTTTCATCCTGGCTGGTGTAGCTCAGTGGATTGAGCACGGCCTACAAACCCAAGGATCACCAGTTCAATTCCCAGTCAGGGCACATGCCTGGTCCCCCAGTGAGGGCCATGTGAGAGGCAACCATACATTGATGTTTCTCTCCCTCTCTTTCTCCTTCCCTTCCCCTCTCTTTGAAAATAAATAAACAAACTCTTTAAAAAAACAAAACTATTTTCAAAAATGTACTAAGACATTATTTGTTTCTTCACATTTATTTTATCATAGTGAAGTTTTCCAGAGACTACATTATGTGTGATATCATAATCAGTTGAATTAAGAAAGTAACTATCTTCTATTAAACCTGTGAAAAAGAAACCAAGACAGAGGGCACAACTGAATGTACCCCCAGACCAAACACATAGACACATAACCAAATTTAAAAACTGTCCTGCCCTGGCTGGTGTAGCTCAGTGGATTGAGCGCAGGCTGGGAACCAAAGGGTCGCTGGTTCGATTCCCAGTCGGGGCACATGCCTGGGTTGCAGGCCAGGTCCCCAGTGAAGGCCACGTGAGAGGCAACCATACATTGTTCTTTCTCCCTCCCTTCTCCTCTCTCTAAAAATAAAATCTTAAAAAAAAAAAACTGTCCTGATTTCCATGAAAGGCTGACTCTGTCGTTAAACAAAATTTAAGCTTTCTTCATATTAGCATGAACTTATAACTTCCTAGCAAATCAAGTAAGTGTATTTACAAACAAGTCAGCTTATACTGTGCTACTGCTGTAACCGATCACGATAGAGAACAATGGACTTCCTCATTCACGCTTTATAAACTAAGCTGCACCTGCTGAAAGCCAAGCGTCCACCACTTTTAGTTGAGAAGCCTTCCTGGTCATGAATAGTTTTTTTCTTGCTCAACAAAATATTTATGTCAAGTAAAGTCCTCTGAGTTTTCTTTTGACAAATTAAATGTGAGAAAGATTTGCAAAAACATGAAACAATGCCGTTTTTCTCACCGATTTTTTGTTCTCGATTAATTTTACAAAAATATATTATTAATGTCAACAGGCTTTTCCTACAGTCAACTTCAACAACTATTTTATTTCTGTTTTAATTTGTAACATAGTAAATATTGGTAGATATAACTGATATACAAAAGCTCTTTGGGAGATCCTCAAAATGTTTAAGATCACTAAACTTTTCTGATGGCAAAATGTA
>PVJI01024606.1:0-21692 GCA_004026765.1 Micronycteris hirsuta
AAGAAGAAGAAGAAGAAGAAGAAGAAGAAGAAGAAGAAGAAGAAGAAGAAGAAGAAAGAAGAAAGAAAAGAAGAAGAAGAGGAGAAAGAAGGAGGAGGAAGAAGAGGAGGAGGAGGAAGAAGAAGAAGGAGGAGGAAGAAGAAGGAGGAGGAGGAAGAAGGAGGAGGAGGAGGAAGAAGAAGGAGGAGGAGGAAGAAGAAGAAGAAGGAAGAAGAAGAAGAAGGAGAAGAAGGAGAAGAAGGAGAAGAAGGAGGAGGAGGAGGAGAAGAAGAAGAAGAAGAAGGAGAAGGAGAAGGAGAAGGAGAAGGAGAAGAAGAAGAAGAAGAAGGAGAAGGAGAAGGAGAAGAAGAAGAAAAGGGAGAAGAAGAAGGAGAAGGAGGAGGAGGAGGAGGAGGAGAAGGAGGAGGAGAAGGAGGAGGAGGAGGAGAAGGAGAAGAAGGAGAAGAAGGAGAAGAAGGAGAAGAAGGAGAAGAAGAAAGAAGAAGAAAGAAGAAGAAAGAAGAAGCCAGTTAAATGGGGCTATGGTACCTCTGTATCTTTTAAGTCCTTGATAGTGGCATTAATCTCTGCAAACCATGCAATGCTATATTGCTTTGGGTTTACTATTTTCCTAGATAGAGACAGTCTAGGGGATTCCACTTGGATTTTCCAAACATAATAGCACTCCCACCCTAGGTTAGGAAACTGGGGTGGTATTTCTATCAGTTGATGAATGTGTCTACACCCATGATGCATTCCAGAATTGGAGAAATAAACACAGGATTGGTTTGGGAACCCTCAGGACCCATTGTGACATGGACCTGAGCTGAAACTCCACTGATCACCTATCTTCATAAGCTTCTACTCTGACTGGTTAACTGCAGTTATGATTTGGTTCTCCTAAAATTAGTGTCAATTTAGAGTTAGTGTTCAGTAACTCCTAAAAGTCTAATCATTTTCTTTTTCCCAAAGCACATTAAGTATGGTGAAAGGCCCTAGGTCTAAGAGAAGGCTAAGAGGAAGATAAACAGTATATATTTTTGGCGGTGCCTCAGGATCCTTCTTCGAAGAAGTCTGGCCTTCCATTTATTCAAGGGGTTCTGGGTCTCTAAACTTGCTCAAGGCTGTAATTTATAATAGGCTGTGACTGTTTTTATGAGTCAAGGCTTTTGAGCACTTGTTCTAGAACTCTTTCACTTATACAATTCAAGTGTGAATTTGTACACCACCCATCTATTATTTTCTAGGGACACCATGATCACCTAGCCAATGCCATAGGTCTCTGCCAGTAAAACTATTTTGATTACTGCTTTGAATCTGATGTCTATCACCTTAATTGGGCCTACCTTGTCTTTGGCAATTATCCTGCAATCCTGGGATCCAATTATTCTCGTTCAATTTAAAAATCCAAGTTCAGTGGCAACAGTTCCTACTGTAATTCCTGACTTATAGTAAAGATTAACCACAGGAGTTCTTCAAGGATACTGGGGCTCCCCTCACAAATTTCCGTCATGGTGAAAAGTATGTCTTCTATACCTTCCCAGAGTGAGTGAGGTTTTACATGATAAATCTACTCTAATATTTCAACATTTGTAAGCCTTTAGATCCCTTCCATTAGAATATACTAAATCAGGTCTGGCATTTCAACTTCATTTAGTGTAGGCCACCTTTTAGTACATATTTCAGCCAACCAACCAACCAACCAACCAACCAAATAAACCAGTTTTAGTTCTTTCTAACCCCTTGAGTTACAACATTGAACCCAGAATCTCTGGTTGGTCAGTTCATATCAATAAATTCAGCCCGATCCTATTTTAGTTACCTTCCACCATTATCCCAAACCCTTAATATATATTTCCACACATATTCCGCAGAATTATGTCTGTATAAATTGAAGAAATAATGCAGTTCTTTCGGAGTATAGTTTGCCTCTTCAGGGGTCACACTTTGTACTTCACCTTTTAGTGCTTCCTGGGACTTGGGTTTTCCTATAGTTCTAAAAGCAAAGAAGGGTGCCTGTGGTGAGTCCTGAGAAAAATCAGCAGTGTCTTGCAAGGCAGCTACCTTTGGGGAGGCCATCACAGGCTCCTCAAAGCAAAGCAGAGTGAAGTAGATAGGGGTAGAAGAGTTGCTTCTACTGGCAAAAGAGACTTGCAGAATTTAGGTTCAATGTCCCCAGTTTCATCAGGATCTGACCCTATGTCCCCATTCTAATTTTTAGAATCTTCTTTTTTTCTAATCCATGCACTTATTTTAATAGGAGAGGTTCCCTCTGAAGCTGGAAATTCAACCACTTGTAGGATGAGATTCTGGATTTGCTTTTGAGACATCTCAGCTCTAAGGTAGCGGGAAACAAGTAATTCTTTCAGAGAAAACAGAAATTTTCCAGTCAGTTATATGGTGCTTGAGCTGAGAATTTGAAGTCTCAATTTCATCTTTTTCTTTCCTTACTTAAGAGTAACCAGTTAATCTCATTATACTCATTAGTTTAACAAAAATGTTCTAGAGTACTAAATACATGTCCACTCAAAATGTGGACATATATTTAGTCCATATATTTTGTAAATATTTGATTAGGAATCTCCACTATTTATATTTTGGGTATTCCTAATGCCATGGACATTGGTGCCCACTTTATCACTGCAAATAAAATCATTTGTGCCTTCAAATCTAATCAGATTAGAAAACCAATTGCAAGGACCACAGAACCAATTCAGAAAATGCATCCATAAGATTTTCTTCCTTTAGAGAGAATCTTAAAAGCAGCAAGAGAAAAGGAGATTGTTACCTACAAAGGAGTGCCCGTAAGACAGTCAGCTCATTTCTCAAAAGAAACCTTGCAGGCAAGAAGGGGCCAGAAAGAAGTATTCAAAGTCATGAAAGGCAAGGAATTATATCCAAGATTACTGTATCCAACAAAGCTATCATTTAGAATGAAAAGGCAGATAAAGTGCTTCCCAGATAAGATCAAGTTAAAGGAGTTCATCATCACCAATCCCTTATCATATGAAATGTTAAAGGGAGTTATCTAAGAAAAAGAAGATCAAAACTAGGAACAGTATAATGACAACAAACTCACAACTATCAACAACCGAACCTGAAACAGAAACAAAAACAAAAATGAACTAAGCAAACAACTAGAACAGGAACCTATTCACAGAAATAGAGGTCACATGGAGGGTTATCAGCGGGGAAGGGGAGGGGAAGAATCGGGGAAAAGGTACAGGGAATAAGTAGCATAAATTGTAGGTACAAAATAGGGGGAGGTTAAGAGTAGTATAGGAAATGTAGAAGCCAAAGAACTTATATGTACTACTATAGTGAACCTATCCACATGGACTGGCAAATGTAGCCCACCCCTAGTGGAAAACCGATAGGCATGTGTTGGCACGCAGGAAGCTAAAACCACGGATCAGCTTTCCCATGGGAAACCAGGCCTGCACTATACCTAGGCTGCTTTGAGGCTTGCTCTTGCTAAAACTCCCTCACCCTGAGTTGAAGCAGCAAATGCTTACTGCATATCTTTAAAGTAACTTCCTGAAGTCTGTGCTAATTCTCCCAAGGATGGAGTGTAACCAGACCAATCACTCTTATCATTCCCTTGCATTTGCAACATTTTTTTCCTTGTTAACCTGTAAGAAGTAATCAGTAACATCTTTTCCTTTGTTATCTGTAAAAAGTAATCACCTAAAGCAAACCTGAGTGTAATAGATGAGAACCATCTTTGATGTATGGTATTAGAAAGCCAATAAAAGCCTGTCCAGGCTAGGGTCAAGGCTCTCTCTCAGAGAGTGGCTGTGCCATCCCTTTTTCTCCACAGGACTTCTGTAGTCTGTGTGAATTTGTTCCTTGCATCCACAACATACGGACTCCACAGGACAGAGTCCACACCATACTACCCATCGACATAAATAAGGGTCGGGAGGAATGTAGGCAGGAGAGTGTGTGCAGGTTGGAGGGGAATAAAGGGGGAAAATGGGACAACTGTAATAGCATAATCAATAAAATGTATTAAATATATTAAAAATAAAATATAATAAAATATATTAAAAATAAAATATAAAATATATTAAAAATAAATAAAACAAAATGTAGCTTGAGTAAACTAAAACAAAAAAAATTCGAGAGGGAGTGAGAAGTCCCAGCTCCACACCAGGCCCCCACCCCCAGCCCAGGGTTCCAGTGCCAGGAATATAAGTCTCTATAACTTCTGGCTACAAAAACCAGTAGGGATTGAGTTGGTTGAGGAAACTTTGGAGCCCCAAACAGTTCCTCTTAAAGAACCCACACATGGACTCATCTACTTACTCACTCCCTCTGAGCTCCAGCACTAGGATAGCTGCTTGGAAGGCACCAGTGGCATACAAGAAGAAACTGAAGTACCAGACATCAAGGCAAGAGTTGAGGGACAGCTTTCTCTGAGACAGAAAGGCAGGCAGAAGCCATTGTTGCTTTTCTGAATCCTCACCCCACAGAGCCACAGAGCTGGCAGGCTGGTGCCATATCTAAGACTCCATCAACCTGGTTAACACTGTTTGCCCCACCCTGGAGATACCCTGAGGCTCTGTCTCATCCAACCTACAGATGTTAACAGTGGCTTTTCCATATGAATGGCTGGTCTTGGCTCATGCTTCACAACTTTGTGAATCCTTTAAAACAGCAACAGCTGGCCCCTGTACCACTGGCTAAATGGCTCCAGGCCCGGCATTAGCAACAGCCAGCTGAGACTCACAGCTTGGCTTTGCCTGGAAATGTCCAAGCCCAGCACAAGTAGCAGCCACCTCATATAGCTTTATAGCTCAGGCGAAGTGGCCCAGGGCAAAACGCAGGTTGGGGGTGACAAAAAAAAATATTTTCTTCCTTTAGGACCACTCTTGGTATCAAAATTTTTACCATTGAGCGTTCTCCAGAGATACAAAACCAATAGGAGATTTTGTATATGTGGGAATTTCAGGGAATTGGCTTATGTGATTGTGGGGGCTCACAGGTCTGGAATTTATATAGCAGACTGGCAGGCTGGCGACTCAGGCAGGATTTCTGTATTACATTCCTAAGGTAGAATTCCTTCTTTTCCTAGGTAAACTTCATTCTCTGCTCCTAAGGTTTTAACTGAATGGATGAAGCACATTCACATTATTGAGTGTAATTTATTTTACTTAAAGTCAAGTGACTATAAGTATTAATAATCACATCTACAAAATAATGTCATGTAAACATCTAGATCACTGTTAGAGCAAATGGGTACTATAGCCTACCCAAGTTGACATATAAGATTATCCATCATATGCTAGTATATCCTGTTAGAAATGAGGACAACAATTATCTTTGGGTCAGAGGAATAATGACCGGAAGGGAGCACAAGGAGAGCTTTAGGGTGCTGGTCAGGTTCTGCTTCTTGATCTGGTGATGGTTGCTTGGATATATTCAGTTTGTGAAAATTCTGTGAGCTCAATACTTATGATATGTGTAGATTTTGAAATGTGTATTTTACTTAATTAAAAGGAATAAAATGTTAAGAAAAAAGGAAGTAAGACAAAAACAATGGAAAGAAGAAAAAAGCATTGCATCAGTTATGAAGAAAACTTTTTTGTTAGAAATGACCATATATAACTCTATATTGATAAACATCCTGGCAAAATAATTTTTAAGGGAAAATATAAATATGAGCACATATAATGAAACCTACATCAATAAAGAAATAAAGCATGCCTATGGTGATTTTTACATGTTAGTACACTAGCAAGAGAATGACTAAATAAACCACGTTTTGACGATATTTTGCAATGCATATGTTAAAAAGAACGAAAGAATGAACTTGGAGAATGTGGAAAGATCTCTAAGACATATTGGATATTTTTAGCAAAAATTGGCATAGTATTTGTAAATTTATTTTATTTTTGCAACTTTATTTTTAAAAATACAAACTTTATGATACTAGGTATACACAAATGTTTTGTACCCTGTAAATCCATAGAAACATGCGGAGGGGTACCCAGTAACAGTTGTATTCTTTGGGCAGGGAGATTCGATTGTGTGGTAAAAGGGAAATTTAACTTTTTATTCTCTATATACCTGTATTTTAAAAACATTTCTTGCAGTAAACAATCTTATAATAATTATGTAAGTTTAAGAAATGGTCAAAAAATAGGGAGACAAATCACAGACTGGAGAAAGTAGCTCATAAGGACATCTGATGAAGGACTATTACCCAAAATATGCAAAGAAATCTTAAAACTCAACAATAAAAACAAATAACTGGATTAAAAATGGGCAAAAGAGGTAGAGATGGCAAATAAGCATATGAAAGATGCTCCACATACGGTATCTGGAAAATCCAAGTTAAAAAATGAGATACAACTATATTATATATTAGAATTGCCAAAATCCATAACACTGTCAACACCAAATGCTAGTGAGAATATGGAGCAATAGGAACTCTCATTCGTGGGTGGTGGAACTGCAACGGTACAGCCACTTTTGAAGGTTCGTGGTTTCTTAAAAAACTAATATGCTTTTACCAGATGATTCAGCAATTGTGGTCCTTAGTATATACTCAAAGGAGTTGAAAATTTATGTCCACACAAAAACTTGCACACAGATATTTATAGTAGTTTTATTCATAATTGCCAAAACTTGGAAGCAACTAAGATGTCCATTCCCTGACCAAGTCCAAGTCTGTCTTCTCCACTAGCTCTGAGCACTGAGCCCCTGACTCAGAGGAAACAACTTGGACCGTTGACCAATATTTACTCAACGTGGAGGAGTGGGGATGGTATTTTTTAACTTTCCCATTTTTCTTTATTTCCATATTTCAACAACGAGCTCTTTTTGCGTTCTTTAAAGCACCGCAGGGTCCAACCCTAGCTCAAAGGCTTCCCACCATTGGTCTCCTTTAGGAGGCGCAGGCGCACTCTTCGCGGCCTGCCGCGGCCTCACGGGACGAGGGGCGGGGCTCGAGGGGCGGGGCTCGAGGACACTTAGTCCTCACACGCTTTGCATTCCGGGTCGAAGGAGTTTTTGTGGGCTGCTGTTGGCGCTTCGCTTGGGCTGGCTTTTCGAAGCGAGTGACGCAGACGGAGAAGGCTCGGCCCTGGTGGAAGCCATGTTTGTGGCACGCAGCATCGCGGCGGACCACAAGGACCTCATCCACGATGTCTCCTTCGACTTCCACGGACGGCGGATGGCGACCTGCTCCAGCGACCAGAGCGTCAAGGTGCGCGAGTAGCCTACGGTCCGGGCCGAGGCCGGAAGGAGGGGAGCGGGAGCGTGCTCAACCCGCTGCTTGAGCGGAGGGACCGGCGTGTAGTAAGGAGACTAGTTCCTTTATTTAGGCGCGCCATCGGTCACGAGGCCTGGACCCCAAGGGAGGCAGACACGCTCAGGCCAATTGGTCTGCCCCCCTATTCTCGCTGCGGGGGACACAGCCGTTCCGCTGGGCGGTGCTGCCCGCGCTAGGCTGCCGGCGCGTCCTGGATACGTGCGCGTTCCCGCCGCGGAGGGACACTGAGAACCCGCGGGCTTCCCGCTCATCATTGATCCGGCCCTCGTGGGCGGGAACCAGACCGTTTCCTCAGGCTAGTTCTCCGTAAAGGTTTGTTGCTTCGCGGAGTTCTGGCTTTACCTCTGTTAAGTTACTACGCTTGTTCATTGAGAGGACTGTGCCGTGGGACCTGTAGGGCAGTCAGTTCGCGGTGTGTTCTCTACTTAGGTGTGCCCTCACCTGGGGAGATTTGATCTCTCTTTGTGTTCAGGTGGGAGGCACCTTGTTTCACGGTGAAAGAAGAATGCAAATTCACTTACATCCAGTTCAGTTCTTTACTTACTATAGGGAAATTGAAGTGTATGTTTCTTTTTTTTTAAAGATTTTATTTATTTATTTTTAGAGAGGGGAAGGGAGGGAGAAAGAGAGAGAACATCAACGTGTGGTTGCCTCTCACATGCCCCCACTGGGGACCTGGCCCGCAACCCAGGCATGTGCCCTGACTGGGAATTGAACCTATGATCCTTTGGTTCGCAACCTGTGCTTAATCCACTGAGCTACGTCAGCCAGGCTGTGTATGTTTTCTAAAGTTACTGTAAACCTCTGTATACTTTTCCAACAAGCAGAATAACTGATAATGAGGATGATATTTGGGATTTAGGAACCTCAGAGATGGAAGTTGGCGTGTGAGTTATTTGCATTCTCGGCAATTTCAGAATAACTGAAAATCTGAAGGACTATATTTCTCCTTGTTTTTCATAGTCAAGTTTGATACCTGTAATTCCCTCAGATAAGAGTTTTCCTTGAAAACCGGTAGTGCCGCCAAATCCATTGTATAATAAAGTGTAACCTGTAAAAGGTTTGGAATTACTTAAAAATTCATGTTTGTGGTAAACTAACCATTTTAAGGTGTACATTACAGTTCAGGGGTGTTAAGCACAATATTCACATTGTGCAACCATCACCACTGTACATCTCCAGAACTTTTTCTTCATCCTAAACAGAAACTCTAGTAGTAACTCCCTCCCTCTATCTGCACCCAGCCTCTGGTGACCTCTAATTATTTTTCTTTGTAAATTTGACTATTCTGGGTACTTCGTATAAATGGAATCACTTACTGTGATGTTTTCAAGGTTCGTTCATATTTGTAACATGTATCAATTTCATTTTTAAGATTGAACAGTATTTGTATATATACACCACGTTTTTTGTTTATCCATTCATCCATCTACTTTTTGGATATTGAGAATATTTCATTAATGCCTGTTAACTGAATAGGCAGTACACTTTTTTTCGTGTCCACTTACTACTGAATCTTTTAGTAGATCTTTCAATTTGGAGGTTTTGTCTGCTAGAGTAGTGTTTCAATGAAGATCTTTATTAACTTAGCTATTTATATATTTTGGGTAATTTCCTTAGGCTCATTCCGGTAGAGAATTTAGTGAATATTTGAAAAGCTTTTGAGAATAATTGGCAAATTGCTTTTTATTTGAGCATGTAAAATGTTTATTGTTCTTTAAAAGGGTTCAAGGTTTGGTTTTAAATCAGGCTGCACAACTTTCATCAGTCTGAAATCTTTCTCACCATGTCAAACTGGCTTCAGCTAGCAATACTTCATTAAATCCAAAAGATAAAAAAAAAATTTTTGAGTAAGAAAATCAAGCTCTGAGAACAGTTAACATTAGTCTGTAATTTAAAACAAAATGAAGGCTAATGTTTCATGTTGCATTTTACACCCTCTTCATTTAGAACCAGGAACGTAACTTTCCTAACTTAGGCAGTCACTGATACTGGAGTACAATTGCATGGGCGCACATGCATGTATCTATTTCTCTCCCTCTCTGTCTCTCTCCCTCTCCCTCCCTCTGCCTCCTGCCCTCTCCCTCCCCCCAAACAACAAAAATCAGAGCATGTCAAAGGAAAAAGATTTGTTATGGTGTTGATCAAAACCCTTGGGGTCAATAGACAGTCTTTCGGAGCTTTGAGAATATTGTTTTGCTCTTGAGCCTATGTTAAGGAAATCTATTGTGTTCTGAAATAAAAAATTTTGGATAGTACCATCATTTCCCACTTTAAAATCCTAGAAGCAATAAAAAGCATTATTTTGTTTTTATTTTCAGCGTTAAGGGATAAGAAAATCTACAGACAGATTTTTATTTAGTTAAAGAGCAAAACAATTCTGGCATAGGAGATAGGCAGTTCACATAGCTAGCCAGTGTCTGAGGTATCATTAATGACAAAGTCTCAGTTCATTCCTGTTGTCCTAGCTGATCCTAACAAAAAAGGAAGTTTATGGCTCTTCATAGCAAATTCTAGCAGGACAAGATGACCTTAACCCTTTATTCACATCCTTAGAGGCAGAGTATTAGAAAGTGTGTAATACTTTTTAAAAATTCTTGTTTATTCTGTTACAGTTGTCCTAATTTTTCCTCCTTTGCCGTCTGTCCATCCCCAGCTTCCACAGTCCATCCCCACACCATTGTCCATGTCCATGGGTCATTCATACATGTTCTTTGACTAATCCCTACCCTTTTCCCATCATTATCCACCTCCCCTCATCCTCTGGCAGCTGTCAGTCTGTCCCCTGTTTCCATGTGTCTGGTTCTGTTTTGCTTGTTAGTTATTTTGTTCATTAGATTCCTCTTATAAATGAGATCATATGGTATTTGTCTTTCACTGACTGGCTTAGTTCACTTGGCATAATACTCTCCAATTCCATCCATGATGTTGCAAAGGGTAGGAATGCCTTCTTTCTTTGTGCTGCATAGTATTTCATTCTATAAATGTACCACAGTTTTTTAACCCATTCATCTATGGATGGGCGCTAAGACTGTTCCCAACACTTGGCTATTACATGTAGCACTGCTATGAACACAGGGGTGCATAAGTTCTTTTGAATTGGTGTTTCAGCATTCTTAGGGTATAATCTCAGCAGTGGAGTCACCGAGTCAAAAGGCATTTCCATTTTTAATTTTTTGAGGAAATTCCATGCTGTTTTCCTCAGTGGCTGGGCCAGTCTGCATTTCCACCCGTGGTGCACTAGGGTTCCCTTTTCTCCACATCCTCGCCAGCACTTGTTGGTTGTTGATTTATTAATGATGGCCATTCTAACAGGTGTGAGGTGGTAGCTCATTGTGGTTTTAATTTGCACCTCTCTGATGGCTAGTGATGTTGAGCATTTTTTCATATGTCTGTAGGCCCTCTGTATGTTCTCCTTGGAGAAGTGTCTGTTCAGGTCCTCTGCCCATTTTAACAACTTAAGGACTGCTCACGAGTTTTCTCGTGTTTTGCGCACCATCTGTTATGGACCTTAGATGTCAACACACTGTCTTGTCCACATCAAATGAAGAGATCTTATTGGTGGAAACCGTGCAGGTCAGTCTACGAAAAACTATATAATTGCACGAACCCATGAAGCATTGCAGTTACATTGTATTTTGGTCATTCGAATAGTCTTCGTCTTCAAGTTTGCCCAAAAATGTGCGGTCCCTGGCGTATGTCTTAGAGATTTCTGTGCGGTACGCAATGTGTTAAAATTGCATTGTTTGTCTTCTTGGTGTTGAGTCGTGTGGGTTCTTCATATATTTTGGCAATTAAACCCTTGTTGATATATCATTGGCAAATACGTTCTCCCATACAGTTGAAATTTTGATGGTCGTTTCTTTAGTTTTGTAGAAGGTTTTTAATTTGATGTAGTCCCATTTGTTTATTTTTTCCTTTATTTCCTTTGCCCTAGGACACAGGTGGCAAACACACATGGCCTTCCACCTTGTTTTATCCGGTCCAGCACCTTGTTTCTACCTGGCTGCAGCGCCGAGCTCTTGCTTAACTATTAAGGAGTAGTTACATTTATACAGTCCTAAAATTACATTGGGCCCTTTGAAGGCAACCATGAGGCTGATGTGGCCGCTGGTGAAAATGAGTTTGACACCCCTGCCCTAGGAGATAATATTGGCAAAAATATTGTATGTGGGATATCGGATATTTTACTGCCTGTTTTTTCTGCTGGGACTATTATGGTATCACGACTTAATGTTTAAGTCTTTTATCCATTTTGAGTTTATTTTGGCATATGGTGTAAGATGGTGGCCTAGTTTCATTTTTTTGCATGTACCAGTCCAGTTCTACCAGCACCATTTATTGAAGAGCTTATTTTTACTCCATTTTATGGCTCTGTCCTTTTTGTCAAATATTAATTGACCATAGAGACATTGGTTCATTTCTGGGCTCTGTATTCTGTTCCATTGATTCATGTGTCTGTTCTCAGATTGTTTTGATTACAGTAGCCTTGTAGTATAAGTTTGATATTGAGTATTGTTGGTTGTGATTCCTCCTACTAGTTCTTCTTTCTAAAGATTGCTGGGGCTATTCTGGGTCTTTTTGGGTTCCATATAAATTTTTGAAGTATTTGTTCTAGATCTTTGAAATATGCCCTTAGTATTTTAGTAGGAATTGTGTTGAACCTATAGATTATTTTGGGTAGTAGGGACATTTTAATGATGTTAATTCTTCCAATCCATAAACACGGTATATGCTTCCATTTATTTGTATCTTCCTCAGTTTCTTTCTTCAGTGTTCTATAGTTTTCCAGGTACAGATCTTTTACCTCCTTGGTTAAATTTATTCTTATGTACTTTATTTTATTTTATTTTTTGTTGCTATAGTAAATGGGATTTTTTTCTTAGTTTCTCTTTCTGATAGTTCTTCATCATTGGTGTTCAAAATACCACATTTGTGAATATTGACTTTCTATCCTGCTACCTTGCTGAATTCACGTAGTAGGTCGAGTAGTTTTTTGGTGGACCTTATAGGGTTTCCTATGTATACTATCGCATTTGCAAATAATGACAATTTTACTTCGTCTTGTCCAATTTGGATTCCTTTTATTTCTTCTTCTTGTCTGATCTCTGTGGCTAGGACCTCCAGTACTAGATTGAATAAGAGTGGTGAAAGCTTACATCCTTGTCTTGTTCCTGATCTTAAGGGAAACACTTTTAGTCTTTGTCCATTGAATATGATATTGGCATCAGGTTTTTCATAGATGGCCTTCATTATGTTGAAGTATACTTTCCTGTATTCCCACTTTGCTGAGTGTTTTTAAGTCATAAATGGGTGCTGGATTTTATCAAATGCTTTTTTTGCATCTATTGATATAATCATGTCATTTTTGTATTTAAATGTATCACGTTTATTGATTTGCAAATATTGTACCATCCTTGCATCTCCGCAATAAATCTCACTTGATCATGGTGTTTAATCTTTTTGATGTATTGTTGGATCTGGTTTGCTAGTATTTTGTTGATGATTTTAGCATCTATGTTCATCAGATATACTGGTCTGTAGTTTTCTTTCTTGTGTCTTTAATCTGGTTTTGGGATTAGGATAATTCTGGTTTTGTAAAACGAGTTTGGGAGTCTTCCCTCTTCTTGATTTTTTTGGAATAGTTTGAGAAGGATGGCTGTTAGTTCTTTGAATGTTTGGTAAAATTCTCCTGTGAAGCCATCTGTCTGGTCCAGGGCATGTGTGCATTGGTAGTTTTTTGATTACTGCTTAAATTTTGCTAGTTGTTATCAGTCTACTCAGGTTTTCTGCTTATTCCTGATTCAGTTTTGGGAGATTGTATGTTTCTAGAAATTTATCCATTAGGCCAGTTTGTCCAGTTTCTTGGCACATTATAGTTGTTCGTAGTAATTTCTTAGAATCCTTTGTATTTCTGTGGTATCAGTTGTAACTTCTCTTTTGTGTCTGATTTTATTTATTTCAGTCCTCTCTCTTTTTTTCTTGATGAGTCTGGTTTAAAGTCTTGTCAATTTTGTTTATCTTTACAGAGAACCAGCTCCTGGATTCATTGATCCTTTGAATTGTGTTTTTTTTTTTTTTTTTTTTTTTAGTCTTTGTGTCATTTAATTCTGCTTGGATCTTGATTATTTCCTTCCTTCTGCTTACTTTGGGCTTTTTTTGTTGTTGTTCTTCTAGTTCTTTTAGATGCAGCTTTAGATTGAGATTTTTCTGTCTTCTTTAGGTTGGCCTGTATTGCTATGAAATTCTCCATCAGGACTGCCTTTGCTGTGTCCCATAGGTTTTGGGTGGTTGTGTGTTTTCATTTGTTTCCAGAAACTTCATGATTTCTTCCTTGACCTCATTGTTAACCTATTCATTATTTAATAACATGTTATTCAGCCTCCATGAATTTGAATGTTTTTGAGTTTTTTTCTTGAGGTTGGTTTCTAGTTTCAAGCCATCGTGACCTGAGAAGGTGCTTGATATGATTTCAGTTTTCTTGAGTTTGTTAAGGCTTGTTTTGTGTTCTACCATGTGGTCTCTCTCTTTTTTTTTCAAATTATAGTAGGAAATTTATTTAGAAAGTTGCAGAAGTAGTAGAAGGGCCCTTGGAGCTTAGGAGATGCACCTGCGGGAAAGAAAAAGGGGAAGGGACAAGCTCACTGTTTCTTCATCTTGAGGTTTTTAAAAAACGTTTTAAAATTATGTTTATTGATTTTAGAGAGAGAGGAAGGAGAGATAGAAACATCTGTGTGAAAGAGAAACATCAGTTGGATCAAACCCACAATCTAGGTATATGCTCTGTCCAGAAATCAAGCCACCAGCCTTTGGTGTGTGGGACAACGCTTCAACCAACTGAGCCACCGAACAGGGCCATCTTGAGGGCTTTAAACGCTGGGAGTTTAGGAGAGGATCTCAATAGAATATTCTCCAGTTTTGTGCTGATGCACCAAAATGAGATTGATTCCCCTCACTTCAGCCGTCCTTGGTTGTGGTTGGCACAAATGGCACTAATTGGATTTTTATTATCTGTCTCCCCAAGTAGGGTGATTTAAGTTATTTACCCTCTGGTTGGGGAGAAGTGTAAACCATTTGCATCCTTGGTTGGGGAAGATAGGATTTTGTTTGTTCTGGCTCGCTAGCCTGTCTCACAACTCCCCAAACCCCATGGCCTCCTTAAATCAGATCATTGTTAGAGACAGAGGGAGGGGGCCCTGTTCAGACTTCTTTACAGATTCAGAAGGCAAAGGCCAGACAGATCGATTAAGGGAAATAAGGCATATAGCCAGAGGACGATGAAGCCAGGCTCCCCTCCAGCATTCCTCACTGTGCCTCACTTACTTTCTCTGAGGCTGATGGTAAGACAGCATTGGCTGAGCATTAGGTCCAAACCTAGCCCTGACAGGAACTAACCCAGGAGTAGGAGGAGGAGTTGTCTTACACTAGCTTTACTCTCGCTGAGTTCCCACCCTGGGGCTGGCTGTAGTCAGATGGGGGAGATGGGAAGAGCATCATTCCTGGAGTGGGCAAGGCTCCTCCACACTGAACATGGAGCTAAGATCAGGAGAGAGATCTGGTTTATAACACAACCGAGGAAACAGAGTCCTGGCTGGGCTCTAGGGACACTCAGCCCCACCATTTCCAGGTCCTGTCCAGCTCTAGCTGACACCTGGCTAGGCAGTCAGTCTGAGGGACCCTGGCATGTTTGACAGTCTTTCATGTCCTCAGAGTAGTCCACGATCTGGATGGTTATGGTGTGGAAGTGGAACTTCCCCTGTAGGCAGGCACTGGCTGCCTTCAGCAAGCCTGGGCATCTGCGTTCTGAGTGATGGTGATGTGGACAGACAGTACAGGCTGAGCCACAGTCAGCACCTGGATATGCAGGCTGTGCAAGGCTTCCACCCCCTCCACCAACAGCAGCATATCACAAATAGCCGTGAAGTCCAAGCCCTTAGGGGACCCTTCCATTACCATGTTTCTCAGGATGGTCAAGGTTGTCCCCAGCCCAGGATGGAAAAGAGGAAGGTACAGATGGGGTCTACATACTTGTACTCTGGCTTGAAGTATAAAATATAGGCTGCCATCAGGATGCCCAAGCTCTGTAGCAAGCCTCCTATCACATGGATAAAGGCCGCTTGGACACTCGGGTTCTCTTGCTGCTGACTGGTGTCATGGCTGTGTCCATGGTTCTGGCTGTGCCTGTAACCAGACTGGTGAAGAGTCGACCTCGTTGTGATGGTCATGGCCACAGCACAGCCTACCATTATCAGCATGGCCCTCCCCTTGATCTCATAGTCCCCAGAGATCAGCCGCTCCACTAGGTACACCAGTACGCCAGTCATGACCCAGATGGACATCACAGAGAGCAGGGCTCCCAGGATCTCAGCTTGCTGTCAGCCAAAGTTCATGGTCTTGGTGGCTGGCTGAGAGGATATCTAGAGAGAGAAGTGTCTGATGAGCATGCTGGCAAAGTCAGTGAGTGGATAGGCTGCATTGGCCATGATTGCCAAGCTGTGTGCTAGGTACCCACGAATGATTTTCCAATCATGAACAGCAGGCAGATGGCAGAGGCCATATAGAGCTGGCAACAGGCCTGTTCCTTGGGGTCATAGATGACTGCCAGGACTCTTCTGGGTATGACAATGGTTGTTCTCCATCGCCAGCTCAATGGATGGCAACTCCAAGACAGGTGGGGACACAGAAATCCAGCCAGCCCCATCCTGCCACAGAGATTCCATGTAAGACTGGGCTCCAGGCCTGGCATCCAACAGCTTATCTGTGGCCATGTGGTCTGTCTTTGAGAATGATCCATGTGTGTTTGAGAAGAATGTGTTTTTTGCTTCTTTGTGGTGAAATGTTCTATAAATATCCATTTATAGAACATAAATAACTAGAGTATCATTCAGTTCTGCAATATATGTGTTGATTTTTTGATTGGAATATCAATCCATTGTTGACAGTAGGGTGTTAAAATCCACTACAGTGACTGTATTACTGTCTATCTCTTTCTTAAAGTCCTCCAATATTTTCCTTATATATTTAGGTGCACCTGTGTTAGGTACATATATGTTTACAACAATACATCCTCATGTTGGACCACTGCCTTAAATATTATATAGTGACCTTCTTTGTCTGTTTTGAAGTCTATTTTGTCTGATACAAATATTGCTACCCCAGGTTTTTTTCATGTCCATTTGTATGGAATATTTTCCATTCCTCCACTTTCAGCTTGTGTTTATCTTTTGCTCTGAGGTAGGTCTCTTGTAGACAGCATCTGTGCAGGTCTTGCTTCCTTATCCAATCAGCTACTGTGTCTTTTGATTGGAGCATTTAATTCATTTACATTTAAGATTATTATCAGTAGGTACTTATTCACTGCCATTTTTCCCCTTTGTATCTGTGTTCCTTTCCCCTCCCCCACTTCTTCTTAAAGGAGTCCCTTTGCATCTCTTGCAGTGCTGGTTTGGTGGAGATGTACTCTTAGCCTTTGTCTGGGAAGTTCTTTATTTTGCCTTCCATTTAAATAAGAGACTTGCTGGATAGAGTTTCCTTGGTTGCAGGTCCTTGCTTTTCAGCATTTGGAATATTTTGTGCCAATCCCTTCTGGCTTATAATGTTTCTGTTGAGAAATCTGCTGGTATCCTTATTAAAGCTCCTTTGTATATTAATCGCAGTTTCTCTCTTGCTGCTTTTAATATTCTTTGTCTTTAAATTTTGCCATTTTGATTTTAATGTATTTTGGAGTAGGCTTCTTTGAGTTCATCTTGGTTGGGACCTGCCATGCTTTCTGGGCTTGGGTGACTTTTTCCTTTACCCGATTAGGGGAGTTTTCTGTCATTATTTTTTCAAACAGGTTTTCTGTCCCATGCCCCTTTTCTTATATTTCTGGTATCCCTATGATGTGAATGTTGTTACGTTTCATGTTGTCCCAAAGTTCCCTTAAACTCTCCTTGTTCTTTTTGAGTCCTTTTTCATTTTGTTGCTCTACCTGGGTGTTTTTTTCTACCTTGTCTTCCAGCTGTTTGATTGGATCCTCTGCTTCATCTAGTCTGCTTTTAATTCCTTCTACTGAGTTGCTTCTTCATATCCAACTGGTCCTTATTCAAGATTTCTATGTCCTTTTCATGCTGTTGTGGGTCCCTCTATTTTCCTTATAGTTCTCACTAAGTTTCTTGAACATTGTTAGAACTATTACTTTGAACTCTATGTCTGATAAATTGCTTGGCTTGATTTCACTTAGCACTTTTTCTGGAGATTTCTCCTTTTCTTTTGTTTGGGGGTTGTTTCTTTGTCTCCCCTTTTTAGTTGTTTCCTTGCGTTTGCTTCTATGCATTTGATTGCTTTGCTTTGACTTTCTGTCTTGTGGAGTGGCCTGTGTCTGTTAGGAGTCCTGTGGGATCCGGTGATGCAGGGTCCTTCATCTCCTGATCTGGATGCTCTAGGAGTGACCTCTGTGTGGGTTATATGGACTCTCCTGTTGTATTTGGGTCCTGATTACTATTGGCTCATTCATTGGCGGGAACTCCCCTCTGGCTGGCTGGCTAAGAGGCACTATCCCCACCACATGTTCTACACTGTTGTATAGGTGCTGACAGAACAAAGCATAATAACACAAAAACACCATCAAAACAAGCAAACCCCCCAGACCAACATAGCAATATCAACAACAAGAGAACAAAGAGTAACAATAGTGGAAAACACAGTGTAATAGTAGAGGAAGGGGAAAAGGAAAAAGAATATGAGAAGACAGAGGAAAGGGAATGATTATGAGAGGAGAATGAGAAAGAGAACTACTACTCATCATGAATTGAAAGAGGAAAACATGGAAAAGGAACACAGAAAAGGTAACAAAAATAATAAAAGAAAGGAACAGTGATCGAAGGTAAGAGTAGAATGAAAGATATGAAAGAAATTAGAGCATCAGAAATAAAAGAAAAAACAGATAAAAAGATAAAAAGGCTATGAAAAGGAAAACATAGCTAAGATAATGAAAAAGGAGCCAAGTGGATTTGCCTCAGCACAATTTAGGTCTTGTCTTCTGCTTTCTCCCTTTGGATACTGCTCTGATGTCTGAGTCTGGTGTAAGCCAGTGTCTGGTCCTTGGCTGCCTTTTTGAAGCTACAGGTGATCCATAGTTTGTGGCTGCTTCCTCTGGGCTGGACTGCTGCCAGGGTGAGCCAAGCAGCTCTGCAAAGCTGGCTTTTATCAGCATTGGGTCAAGTGGTGTGTCAGCAAATGTCCCAAGTTACCACAGAATCTGCCTCTGGCTGTCTCTGCTTGTTGGCCTGCTGTCAATCTTAGACTAGTTTCAGACCTGAGTATTTCTGAGGGGGCTTTTGGCCACAATGAGGCTGTGATTCCTGGATCTCCTGTGGCAGGTGCCTTTCAGACTACAGGGAAGATGGTGGGTATGTTCCCCCTCCCTGGAGCTAGTCTGAGTCTGGGATTATTTCCCTGTACTCAGCGAAGTGGGGGGCGGGGGCGCTACTAGGCTTCCAGAGCCGTCTGCCAGATGCCAGCAGGGTGTACCTGTGGGTCTTCTGTGAGGGGGAAGCCCCAGTCTGTTTCCCAGAATAATGTATGGATTGGCTGTGACCTACTGCCAGTCTCTGATGGCCCCTGAGTATGTTTATGTTACTGTCTCCTTAAGCAAGGGTTAAGATGCAGGATAGGAGAGAAGAAAAGAGAAAAAACCCCAACAAAACAGAACACCAAGACAGAGCAAAACTGAAAAAGAATAAAAGGTTGCTGAGTGGAGCAAACAAGATTTCAGAGGTTGTGGTGAGGGGATTTCCAGAGGGTTGGGGGACCGGTATCCCACAGGATAAGGTAATTGATTTTCCCCTGGGAGGGTCTAGCTTTTTCTCAAGAAAGATGGCTGCTGTGGAGCTCAAGTATATCCAGGCCCCCAAAATTGCACTGCTGCTCCCCCAAGATATCCCCAGTGCCTTCCACTCCAGATTCTCATTACATGACTCCAGTTCATGCCACCCTCCTCTTGCTGGGGCCTATGTGGGTAGCTGCAAACACAAAGCCTGTGCTTTGTCTCTGTATGGGGGGAAAAAAAAGATGGTGGGTTTGTCTCTAGTGGTTTTCACCTACCCCCAGAGCAGAAAGCCCTCACAGTGCAGACTCCTTGATCTCCTGATCTAGATGATCTAGGAATGTCTTTTGCATGGGTTATGTGGACTCTCCTGTTATATTAAGGTCCTGATTCTTATTGGTCCGTTAGTTGGTAGGAACTTTCTTCTGTCTGGCTGAGTAAGGGGCTCAGCTCCTACCATGTCCGCCTCTGCCTTAAGAAGGCTTCTAGGTGTGGGTTGGTTCCCCAGTGGGGGCATGTACTAGAGGTCACCTGTCGTCGCTTCTCTCTCACACCAGTGCCTCTCCCCTCTGCCCCCCTCCCAAATCAGTAGATTATATCCTGTATGCATCATCTTCTTTTGAGTCTCATATCATCCTGATGGGGTGGAGGAAGGAAAGGAAGAGTCCAGCAGCAAAACCATATCAGTGGATGGTGGAGGGACACTCATACTGCTCTCTTCAGTGAGTCCCAGCCTCAGGGTTCTGCTGCTGTGTTCCTGCTGTGGTCTCTGCAGCCAGGGCTGACCAGCCACCTCTCTCCACCCCTTCATTCCTGGTTCTTCGGCCAAATTGCAGCCTCCTCAGTAAGACTCCGTCCCATTTGTGGTTCCAGTGGCTCCCGGGGCCGAGGGCACAGACACAAGTTCAGGTGCAGAGGTACAGCTGCTCCAGTGGCTTTTTCCCAAGGAGGATATTATAATTTTCTCATATTGGCTCATGTTCCAAATCAGCGCAGCCAGATGTGCTGAGCTGGGTGACAGTGGCTGCATCTCTGCTAGGAAAGCCTGGGCTGCCTGCCCCAGAGTGCCCTCACAGGTTGCAGGCATTTGCACTCTCACGTGCACACCTGCACACTCATCTCTACTTACAGTCACTCACACCCACTCTCACTCACACTCAACTGAATTTTTGAGTTGCTTGCTCTGTGGTTTAGCTGTAAGACTGGTCCAGGGCTGGGGGGAGCAAGTGGATGGAGCTTCCAGCTACTCTGCAGCCATCTTGGAACCCCCCGAAGTGTGTGATATTTAAATGAAGAGTCCAAGAACCCCTGATTGTATCCTTCAGCTTGCTTTGTCAGTATAGCCTGGTCACAATTGCTTCCCATAAAAGAGCAGAAAAATGGTTTTTCTTGATCAGCACATTGAACCCAAAATAGAATTAGCAAAAATGATACTGCATCAATGTCATGAGGAACACAGTCCCTTTGTCACTGGTTGGGCTGCTGTATGTCTCTCTCCTACCCTGTTAGACTTGTGGACGCATACTTATTATTGGAGATAAAACCAGCCATTGTTGGTTTTATCTCATAAAGAACCTAGTAAGAAAATTACAAGGCAATCAATCAGTGGATAAACTGAACGATACATATAGGGGGCAGTTTGGAAAACACCCATAACAGGCATTTCTCAGGTCTAAAATATTGTGTCTTTGCTGCTACTCTTTTGACTGTTCCTGAAAATTCTGAGTATAAATAAGTCCTAAAATAAAATTTTTAAACTCACTAGCATTCTCTCACATCATTAGACAGAAAATCAGAGTAATGCTACATACAACCCACAATTTTAAAAGGTTTAGAATATGTGCTAATGCAGCCTGGACACATCTTCAGTGATGAACTGGAGTTCTCTGCTACAGAAAACAAAAGTTTCTGGCCCTGGCTGGTGTGGCTCAGTGGATTGGTTGCTGGCCTGTGAACCAAAGGGTCGTAGGTTCAATTCCTAGTCAGGGCACATGCCTGGGTTGCTGGCTATGCCCCCCATAAGGGGTGTGTGAGAGGCAACCACATATTGATGTTTCTCTCACCCCCTAAAAATAAATAAAATATTTAAAAAAAACCACAGAAGTTTCTGGCATACCCACTTAGTTTCATTGGTTGCAAAAGAAAATTCTACTCTCAGCTAAATTCTTTGAGAAAAGACACTCCTTTTAACATGTCACTTCCCCACTAACTTACCAAAACAAAAATGCCTAATGTTGTATAGAGTTTTCAAGAAGAGAAACTAACATGAACACCCCATTATCAGCAAAGATAAAAACCACCTCGATCATATAATATATATGCCACTGCTTTTGTGTGTTTTTTTAAAAAGTGCCCAGGTGGGCTTAAAGACTACACGCACATCTATAGCAACAAGGGCTTCTTCTATTCCAACTACAACTCGTATCATGGAAAAAGAGGAATAGGGAAAGGAGAGAAGAGAGGAAAATTGTAGCCCCCGCCGCCTACCCCAAATAAAAAAGAAATTCTGTAACAGGGAAATCTATGTGGCAAGCATAATGGAAGAGTGTGGTTCCCAAACAGATGGATCTGCATAGGCTCATGTTCTGCTGGTTTTCCCTAGAGGCCTATTTTGAAAAAATTAAAAAA
>PVJI01024607.1:0-21701 GCA_004026765.1 Micronycteris hirsuta
TTTAAATGAATAAATAAAATGTTATCGGAATGGAGCCAAACTCACGCATTACGCTTTGTGATTGCTTTTGCAAAGTTGAGTAGTTGAGAGAGACCGGGCGTCTGTCAAAGTCTAAAAAGGTTTACTGTTTAGGCCTTGGCAGGAAAAGTTTGCTGACTCCTCCTATAAATTGATGTCAGCCTCTACTTCTGGATTTTATACTTTTTCAAATCCTTTCTGAAACGTGTCCTTTGTGTTCAGTTTTGCCTCCCAGGAGACATTTAGCAGTTTCTGGAGGCGTTTGTGGTTGTCACGACTGGGGACGGGCAGAGGCCAGGGATGGCGCCCAACGTCCCGCAGTGCACAGGACACCGCGCACACGGAGGGCTTTACACAGTCCGAGATATCAGGGCGGCTGGGGTTGAGAAACCCCGCTCTGTGTAGGGTTTCTTAATGAATTGGTAAGTCTGAACAGGGTCCCGTTTTAGCCCCAGGATCCACACAAAGTACTCCAAAAAGACTGGCTATTAGGTACATTCACAGCAAGGTGGTCTGACACTGCTTTGGATTTCATCTGTGATAACCGGGATATGTGCCGTCACATCATTGAAGTGTTGTCATCACAGAAGCCTACTTAGGTCGCGTTTGTGTCCTTGAAAATAGTTTCTGCTTTTCTATTAACGAAGTGTGAAATATATGACACGGGCGGTTAAAAAAAAAAAAAAAAAAAGTGACGACGCTGGCCGAGGGTGTGAAGTGAGTCCTCAGGTGCCCCGTTGGAGAGGTGTGGGTTAGCGCACGCTCTTTCGGGGGGCGGTTTGGCCGTGCGTCACAGTGCAGGACTTGCACCTTTTGACTCAACAGTCGACTTAAGGAATAGACCTTTAAGACCATGCGTCACTGTCTGTTGATTTACTGCCAAAAAAAAAAAAAAAACCCTGCTAAATGTGTGCGTTCACGTAATTTCAGACTTTCAGATAGTTCTAAGAAAAATCCCAAGAATTCCTGGATGCTTTTCATCCAGATTTCCCCAAATGTTCAGAGGATCCCATCTGCTTTGTCCTTCCTCTTCACGGACAGACGAGAGACACACACACACACACATCTAGACACACCTCATTCTGCCATAAGCCATTTGAGTGAGTTGCAGATAGGGTGCCTCTTCGCTCTTAAACAACACTTCAGTGTGAATCTCCCAAAATCAAATAATTCTTTTAAGTTCCCACTACAGTAAATAAGAGCAGAAAGTTAATACTGATCCAGTCAATGCTTCTCTAATGCACAGGCCTTTATTTACATTCCAACAGCCCTCCGGGTAAGGCCCTTAACAGCAAAAGGCAATTCCAGATCATGCGTTGCACTCGGTGCACGTCCTTTAAAAGGCCTCTCATCTGGAAAAGGCCGCGAGTCTTGGCGTTACACCACGCTGCACGCCGCTAAAAGCGCAGGCCTACAGTAGGGCGCCCGTTGATCTGGGTTTGTCTCATTACTGGGTTTAGGTTCCGCACGCTTGGCAGAAACACCACAAAAGCGACGCTCGCGTCTTCTCGCTGCATTCTGTGATGAGGCACGTGCTGTTTATAACGTTGAGCGTTGGGTTCAAGTGATGTCGGCAGGTTCCTCAGTGGCGAGTTGCTGTTTCATGCTTTGGAATTGAGAAGTATTCCTCATCGCGAAACTGTCTCCTCGCTCGGTCACCGCTGTCCGTCGTGGTAGCCACTGGCCTCGTGTGGCCACCAGACGCTTGAACTGCGGGCAGTGCCACCGAGGAGCAGAGCTTTTATGTACTTGTGATTAACAGAAGTTTACATTTTTTTAAAAAAGATTTTATTTATTTATTTTCAGGGAGAGAAGGGAGGGAGAAAGAGTAGTGTATGGCTGCCTCTCACATGGCCCTCACTGGGGACCTGGCCCGCAACCCAGGCATGTGCCCCGACTGGGAATCCAACCGGGACCCTCTGGTTCCCAGCCCGCGCTCAATCCACTGAGCTACGCCAGCCGGGCAGAAGTTTAAATTGTATGTAACCGCACCTAGCCGATGGCTGCGGCATTGGCACTTTGGCACCTATTGATGACTTTTGCCTGAATCAGATACCGTCATGATGGCTGCCTCATGGTCGTTTTCCAGTTCCATCATTCTGTACACATTTTGGTTGACTCTCTGCTTGAAGGAAGACGTTTTCCGGCCTGACCGGCGGGGCTCGGTTGGCTGGGCGCCGTCCCGCAGATCAAAAAAGGCGGTCGGTTGGATTCCCAGTCAGGGCGCGGGCCGGCGCGCGCGGGACAACCGCTGGATTGTTCCTCTCCCTCTCTCTTTCCCTCCCTCCCCCTCTCTCAGAGAGTAAAATAAATATATGTTTTTTAGTTTAAAAAAAAAGAAAAAAAAAGGTTTTCCCTCATCCCCATTTGTATACGATGTCATCTGCATATTCAGGTGGGGCAAAAAAGTAGGTCTACACTTCGCGTGAAAAATGCTACGGTAGTTACAAATAACAATACAAGAATAAACGGTTTTGCACTGTCATAGCTGCGAACCTGCTTTTGCCCGACCCCGTACTTAAATTTGTCTTTACCCGTCTCTAAATTTGGATGCCGGTTTACATGTTTTACAAGTGGGTACTCGGGTATGAATTTGATAGAATCCTGTTGTACGTGATGCTCCCGTCGCTGTGAAAACTGCTGTAAATCTGTGCCGACGCGTGCGTTCGCGGCTGAAGGAGAGCGGCCAGAGCCCGTCTCGCGGTCCGACAGCGTTCCGCAGCGGAACGCGGGCTCGGCGGGGCGCGTCCCCTCCCGCGCCGGAGCGGGCCGGAGCCGAGCGCGCGCGCCGGTCTGGGTGGGGGGACTCACGGAGGCGTCTAGTACGTGGCAGACGTGGTACGTGGAACAAATCGTACGATTTTATGCCTTACTGTAACCTTTGTTACAGTGAGTGGCTGTTTCCCGAATTCTTCTGCCTTCACAAATGAAAAGTTACGTGATTTCTAATGCTGCCTATTTTCCATCGAGGCTCTTCCGAACTGTCTGAACTCCGTTCATTGTCTCCCTTCCTTTTCAGGGTAACCTACAGTTGCTGCAGAACTGCCTGGCGGTGTTAAATGGAGACACATAGGCCGCACTCCACCCTCGGTGTAAAAAGGGCTGCCTTCCTTCAGACTTTATTTCCGTTTTCTTAATGATGTTAGGCATTATTCACTCTTCACTGGAAGCAAAAGCAGCAGCTGACAAAGCGCATCTCCTCTCCCGTCTGAGCAGCGGCGGAGCGCGGCCGTCCGCGGGCGCTGCGGGCCCGTGGCCGCCGCCGCTGCGCCCCTGCACCTGCTGCTCCCCCGGGGCGGCCGTCGTCGCGGTCGCTCGTGCGCGCCTCCTTTTCGAAAGCCCAAAGTTCAGTCTTTTTTTAAGTAGCCTCTATAACTGTGTTTATTTTATGAATAGGATTCCTTATGGCTGCCAATCTTATTTACCTTTAAGCGATTTCTGAAGTTTAACCCTTTCAAAATATATTCTTCGAACGACATAAAGATTGCCACTTCCTTTTTTGTTCGTTCATGTATCCTGGTAAAGCATCTTAATCAGACTTATTTTTAATCGATGAATATTTCTTAGAAATTTTGGGACAGACTTTATGTAATCTTTCTAAGTATGATTTCTGAAGAACAGCAAATGCATTAGTATGTTTGCCTTAAACTTGTAGACTAAACCAACTATTGTCAAATAAACAGTGATAACAGTGATGGCTTTTAACTCTGTGTCATTGTATCACTCTAAAGTCTGGACTAGCTATAATAAATCTACTCCTACGTCATGATTTCCAGAGCAGGTCTTAGTTTTTTGGGTATTTCCTTTAAAAGTGACATATCCAACCAAGTTCACCAATCCCTTTAGAAAAGAATGAAGTGCTGCTACGCTTTTAGCCCTTCATAGAAGATGGAATTGGGCAGAGGCAGGATAGAGAAGACAGCTCCCCCCCCCCCCCCCCCCCCCCGTTTCAAGATTTTATTTTTTGAGAGAGAGGGGAAGGGAGAGACAAAGGGAGAGAAACAGCTGTCGGTTGCCATTTGCGCGCCCCCAGCGGGGGCCGACCCAGCTACGTGCCCTGAATTGGGAATCAAACCCGCAGCCTTTCTGTTTGTGGGAGGACGCCCGATCCACTGAGCCACGCCAGTCAGGGCAGAAGGACGGCTCTTTTTAAAATACAGGAGCTGACAACGCGGTCTGTTATGGTTTCCTGGATTCCGTCCTTAGCGTGGCCAAATAACCACGTGACATACGCCGCGGAGCCCTTGGGTAGTTATGCCAGTGTATATATAGGTCAGCATGTAGAGGGAGAAGTCTGCCATGGGAACAGCACTTGTAATGTGAGTGAACGTTATGTCGTGCCTATTTAAAATTAGATTGGGAGGTCGGATTTTTTTTTCCCATTGTCCTTTTTAAGGTCTTCTTTATTTTTAGAGAGGAGGGGAGGGAGGGAGAAAGAGGGAGAGAAACAGCGATCGGTGGATCTAGGCACCCGAACCGGGCACCTGGCCTGCAACCCAGGCACGTGGCCTGACAGGGAATGGAAACAGACACCTTTCACTTCGCAGGCCGGCACCCAACCAAAGCCACGCCGGTCAGGGCGCCACAGTCTTTTTCTTCAGTCTTCTCCCCCTTGGAAACCACAAGCGTTTGGGTTGGTCACCCTTCGGAAGGGTTCCTAGTTCGCATAGGTCTTCCCAAGCCATCCTGAAGAACGCCTGGCCCGGGTGCCAAGGCTAGTGGGGATGATTCCGGTCTTGCCCCACAGCCTCACTCATTGCTGCGCTGGTTCACGTTTCGGTCCTTACCTGATGTTCTCCGATGCCATCTGAACTGTTGATTTTTCTGTTGACTGAGAGATCTCCGTGTTTTGTCCTTTGCGTCACCGTCACTGGTGAAAATATGCCCATGCAATGCTTACCAAGTGACTGACTGTGGGATGGAGAACCCCAGCTTCTGGGTTCAGTGGGGTTCCTTCATCATGGGGCACCCTTGTGGCCTCAAGCAGGTTCTCTCGACCTCTTTCTGCTTCAGTTTCTCTACTATATAGGACATATTGACCTACCTCACAGGGGTGTTGTGAGGACTAATAAATGCTGGTACAGTGCTTCGGAAAGGTGAAGGCGCTCTATAAATGCTAAGAAATCGCAAGCACAGGGCAAAGACCTGTACCTGTCCATCAGTTCGTCTGTTTGTGCCAAGGTGGCCTTGGGGGGAAAGGAGGTCGAGCAGACAGACGGTGCATCCCTTGGCCCCTTACGCTTGCAGAGCACTCGTGGGGGGGTGGGGGGTTAGGCTGGAAGCAGCAGCGTGGGGGCAGGGAGTGGAGGGTTGCTTAATATACGAATGAGTTGACTGCGGCACGTGGCAAGGGTCTTCTCGAAAACAGATCCTATAAATTAGGTAAAGACCATGTCACTGCCTCAAGGGCATACTTAGGAAAGATTCTACTTTGCATCTTCAGAATAGGCTTTGGTATTCCATAGCTCACCCCTTGTTTGGCCCGGATAAAAACAGCCAGCCTGAGGGAGTCGTAGTTGGGTGGGAACCAGGGAACGTGCGATGAGGGGCTTTTCTTTTATTATCATTATTTGTTTGCACATTTTTAAAAGTTTTGTTTGTTTGTTTAAGAGAAAGGGAAAGAAAGAGAGGGAGAGAAACATCCTCTGGTTGGCTCTTGCCAGGAGGGCGCGCGACCCAAGCATGTGCCCTGACCGGGATCGAACCAGCAACTTGTTGCTTTGCAGCAGACGCCCAAGCAAGTGAGCCATGCTGGCCAGGGCGATGAGGGGCTTGTGTCGAGAGTGGAGGCTGGCAGGAGAAGAAACTGCAAAACAAAGTGAGTCAGGCCTGTACTGGAGACCCGTGAGGCTCAAAGACTGGCAGCGCCTAGTTTGGAAGCGCTTATACACTACTCTTAACGGGTTGGTCGTCTTTCCGTCACTCGGGGATGCAACCGCAACCTGGGTATGCGTGCCCTGACGGGGAACGGAACCTGCGACCTTTCGGCCTATGAGAGCACACTGGCCGGGGCTATTCTTAATGTTTTGCAGTAAAACCATACAAATTGAGCTTAAACTGATCCTTGTTTCAAGTGCGGCACTATGCAGAAAAGAGTAAAATAAAATGGGAGACGGGACAGGGACAAGGGTTTGAAAGGTAAAGGGTTGTGGGAGAATAAGGAAGCGACTCGAGGCCTGTCAACCAGGCAGGGCAGTTTCAGCTGAGTGTTACATTCAGCTGTCTGGGGACAGAGAGACCATAACGCCCACCTCCCGTCACAACCACACGGACTGAATTTTCACACCGCTCTCAGTGCCGGCCTGGACGACCCACCACCAACCAGCAGCCCTCCTTTGCTTTGGGGGACTCCCTCCCCACAACCTGGCAGAGGATATAGTCCCACGCTTCTTTCACCCACCCACCTACCGATGGACAGGTGATAACGCTGCAAGGAACGTAAGGGTGCTTCGACATCGCGGCTGCACCAACCTCTATTGCCGTTAACAGTACAAAAGAATCTCCCTTCTCCTCGTTGGTTTGCTGACGGTAGCCACCTGTGGTGACTTTTACTTTAGTTACCGGCGTTGAGGAACTCTCCCATAGCTGTAGTGAATAGCCGCCCACCCACTTTTCTCCTCCGGCGTGACGACTCCGTAGCTCCCACGTGGAAGGCAAGTGACTATAAGCTAAGGAGTGCGTGGTGGGGGGTGGGGAACGCGCGCGCGGCCGCGGCGGAAGGCCGAATACAACAACAACAACGATGACGACGCTACAAAAATCAGAGAAGCAGACGAACGAAAGGCGAAAGCATAACGCAGTTTAAAAAAACAAAAAAAAAAAAAGAAAAAATAGAGCAGTCCCCCTTAAAGCCGCAATACAGTTCTTATCAAAGACTCAGCAACTCTAACCTTGTAACTGAAAAAGCCAGGGGAGAGCGCGAACGCAGTCCCCCACTACCACAAATTATGCAGTCGAGTTTCCCACATTTGGGGAAATCGCAGGGGTCAGCACATCCGGAGTGCAATGGATAAGCCTCGCCCTGGGAAAACCACCTTCGTGATCATGGTATCTCCCCTGCCAGGTAAGTATGAGTTGCTTCGCCCGCCTCCCCGCCAACCCTCACGCTCGCCTCCCTTTTCACCCGCGGCAATTTTTCTCACGCCGCTTCGGCACCCTCGCCGCCTGAGCGTCCCGCATCCCAAGCGTGCCCATCGGGAGAACGACCTCGGCGGCCTTTGCGTCGCGGGACGCGGGACGCGGAGGCGCAGGCGGAGCACGCCCGGCAGCCCCTGCGCTCCTGCTCATCTGCATATCACACACATCACCCCCGCCCCCACCCCCACCCCACTGTGATCTTTCCGGCGCGGTATCTTGCTTTCTGCCCGGGGCCTGTTTAACACGAAACTGCTTTAATCTTCATTCAAGATCTTTCAGATTACGTAGTAACCTAATCTCGCAACAGTGAGAGGAAAACTTGAACAGAACGTCCGGTCAAGGCTCCCTTCGCGGGGTAGACTTGTGGGCCGGAGAGGGGTGTTCCTTGTCTTTGAAAATCCGAGTGAACAGAAGTGTCACACTTCCGTCCCGGGGGGTTAGGTTGCTTCTTTCAGGCCTCCCGGGTTTATCTTTTTCTTCCATACAAGAGTCTTTCTTGAGGTCGAGTGGAGGTTAACATGGTGCTTCCTCCCAGCACGTGAGCAAAAGGATCGAACTGTGGTGTGTTCCCGAATGGTCAGTGCAATGGAGCAAAGCGAGGCAAGAGGCAGGCCTAGAGAGCCAGGGAAAGTTCCAGCCGCGCAAAGATCCCAGGACACGTGTGATATCAACCTTTTTGACCGTCGGTTGTTTCGGGACGTGTCCTTGCTCGCCGTGTATTTCAGAGGAGAGGCGCCGCAGGAGGTTCGCTGGGGGAGCAGGGGCCGAGACTGCCTCCCTCCCCGCGAGATCCCGCGGCAGGAAGTCAGTGCGCTGGGCCTGCGCAGCACCCGGGACGCGTTTGGCTAAGGGAAAAGCCCTGCCAGTTCCTTCCCGACCCTGGGTGGAGGCGGGAGCAGAGGACGCAGCGCGCACGTACCTTGGAGGTCAAGATGGCTGCAGGGGGCAGTGAGCGCTGTGCGAGAGAGAGAGAGAGAGAGAGAGAGAGAGAGAGAGAGAGACCTGTCAGTCTAGCGTAGGGAAAACACGGGATTGGTTGGGGGGCCGACCCTCCCCGAGCGCGCGGAAGTTTGGGCTGGGAGCTAGAGACCGAGGAAGCGGGGAGAGGAGACGTTTTTTGACGCAGCTCAGGCAGGGACTTGCTGGCCGCAGATGTGGGGCTCCTGAGACCTTTCTGGCCCTGAAAGGCTCGTGGCCGATGGCGGCGCAGGCTATACACGCGGACCCCAGGAAGGAGCCTGAAGCCGGACTGCAGCCGGGAACAAGCTAAGCCACCTGGATGACTGTGCGGCAGCCGCCTGCGGTTTCCGAGGGGGGCGGAATTTTTAGGTGGGAGAAGGAACTCTGGGCGCAGCCTTGGACTGGTCTGGCAGAGGGTGGCTGGGTTTTCCTCCGGGTGTTCTGGAGGAAATGGGCTTTGAGGCAGGAGCTTGCCATCCGGCGCACCCCCACCCCCCAGATTGTGCAGCTTTTGTGTAAAAGACCTCTTTTCCTCTCTCAGAAAACCTCTGCCTCCGGAATTTGCCTATGGGTGGTGGCGGGCAGCCGAACCCCACTTTTGTTCCGTGACATTTCCTAAAACCACAGGATTCTCTTACCTAGCCCCGATACAATGATATAAAAAAAAAAAAAAAATCAAGAAATTAACACTGGTACAACATTATTATTACTTACATCACAGACATTATTCAATTTTCTACTTTGAATTTTTACCATTGGTCTTACAGAAGGAAAGGAAGGGGGGAGAGGGAGAGAGATGGATTTGTTTTCCACTTGTTTTATGCATTCATTGGTTGGTTCCCGTATGTGCCCTGGCCGGGGAATCAAACCCACAACCTTGGCGCATCTGAGCTACCCAGCCATGGCGACATTCTTCAATTTTTATCCCTGTTGTCCCTGTGATGCCTTTTACAGCGAAGGAAAATTCAAAGGAACGTATTGCATTCGGTCGTTCATGTTCTCTGTCTCTCTCTCTCTCTCTCTCTCTCTCTCTCTCTCTCTCTCTTTCTCTCTTTAATTTTGTTCCGCAAATTCAGTTTGAATTCTTTTTCTTTTTTTTTGAGTGAGGTGAAAGGAAGGAGAAAGAGGGAGAGAAACATCAACGTGTTGTTGCCCCTCCCGCTCCCCCCAGCTGGGGACCTGGCCCGCAGCCCAGGCGTGTGCCCTGACTGGGAACCCAACCGGGCAACCCTTAGGGTTCGCAGGCCTGCACTCAATCCACTGAGCTACCCCGGCTAGGGCTGGTCACCTCTCTTTAACCTACTTTAACCCAAACTAGTTCCCAGGTCGTTCTTTGTAGGCATTTTTGAAGACTAGAGGCTAGTTATTTTGTAGAATATCCTTCAACTTGGGGGTTGTCCTGTGTTTCTCCATAATCACATTCAAGTGTGCATATTTGAAACGAAGACCACCTGCATGATTTTGTGACTGTTAGGAGTTGACTTGTGTCCCTCCAAGAAAATAATGTTGAATTTCTAACCCCTGAGACCTACAAATGTGACCTTACTTGGAAGTAGGCTCTTTGCAGATACAATCAAGTTTAAGGTGAGGTTGCCCGGAGTGGGCCCTGATCCAATGTGACCGTTATCCTTACAAGAAGAAAGTGCCATGTCAAGACAGGGACTCGTGGGGAGAATGCCACGTGATGACAGAAGCAGAGCTTGGAGTGGTGTAACCACAAGCCAGGGATTGGCTGTCACCATTAGAAACTCGGAAGAGGCGAGGAAAGATTCTACCCCAGAGTCTTAGCGGGAGCTGGGCCCTGCCCAGCACCCTCGATTGTGGATTTCTGGCTTCTGGAACTGTGAGAGAATAAAATACCTGTTGTTTTCAGCTACCCAGTTTGTGGTAGAGGCCTACCTTAGAGATATCGCGGGTTCCATTCCAGTCAGAGAGCAAGTATCACAAAAAGCGAGTCATACATAATCTTCGTGCTGGTGGATGGTCTTGCCTTCTGTTCTTAAAACACGCAACACCTGTGAAGCACAATAAATTGAGGTGCAATAAAACGAGGTATGCCTGTACTTTGACAGCCCTAAAAAATTAATAGAGTGTTGCCCAGCTGGTGTAGCTCAGTGGATTGAGCGCGGGCTGGGAACCAAAGGGTCCCGGTTCGATTCCCAGTCGGGGCACATGCCTGGGTTGCGGGCCAGGTCCCCAGTGAGGGCCATGTGAGAGGCAACCATACATTGATGTTTCTCTCCCTTTCTATCTCCGTCCCTTCCTCTCTCTCTAAAAATAAATAAATTTAAAAAAAAAATTAATAGAGTGCCCTTCTCTGGTCATCACATTTTGGCGCTGGGCATTAAGTCCGTTTGTTCAGTTATTGGTGGTGGTAACACTGATTGCTTGGTTAAGGTGCTGTATGGGTTATCCATTGCTGTGTAATGGACTGCCGTAAAACTTAAGGTATTTAAAATAATGACCATTCTCACTGACTGGTGTAGCTCCGTGTGTTGGGCGTCGTCCTGCAAACCGGAAAGGTCACCGGTTCAACTCCCAGTCAGGGCAGATGCCTGGGTTTCGGGCCAGGTCCGCGGGTGGGCGGTGGGTGCGAGAGGCAGCCCACCAATGTTTCTCTCCCTCCCTTCCCCTCTCCAAAAGTAAATAAATAAAGTCTTAAAAATAATGACCATTCTATTTGCTCACAATTCTTTGGATCAGCAATTTTGGCTGGGCTCAGCTGGGCAGTTCCTCAGGTCTCCAGTGGGATCACTCACACCGCTGCCCTCGGCTTGCAGTCAGTTGGGGCCTGGTCAGTCTAAGGGACCTCTGCTGACATGGTTCATCTCCATCAACAGGCTAACCCAGGCCCGCTCCAACGGGCTCCGACAGGCCAACCTAGACTTCTTCCCATGGTGGTCGCAGGACAGCAAGCGAGAGCAAGTCCCAGTGACAAAATGCCTTTCAACCTTCTGCTTGCATCACGTTTCCTAATAACGTTCCATTAGCCAAAGCAAGTCACAGAGCCAAGTCCAGAGTCAGTCTGGGAGGGCGCTGCGGAAGCAGACATGGGTGCACGCGGGGCGAGTCCTGCAACCTTCTGCCGCTGGAGGTGTTTACCGGATGTGCCCTGTGCAATTAATTACTCGGCAATTTGTGTGCAGTTCATGTGTAAATATTCGGCTCCTTATCAAACCTTGGCACAATAGTGTTTTACCAAATCTAGATTTTCTAATTCCATCATTCATTGTGCATTTATTAGTTGGCAGTCTGCTGTAAGGAAGAACTTTTCCTACATTTAATATGAACTCGTGGTTGTTATTCAGTTGTTTATAGTCCATAATTGTTTTTATTTGTTTTGATACTCAAATGCTGTCAGATTGGGCCCATGAAAGCCCCCTGAAGTTTAGCTACCCTTTGAGATGTTCATACAATTTTTGGAGCATGTCCTTATTTTCTGGCACACGATGTGCCAGGTTCATCCAGGGAAGGTCACTCCTTGAAAATTGTCTATTTCTCCGAAGAGCCTGTTTTTTGTTTTCTGTTTTTATTATTGGGGAATGGCGTTTAGAAAGGAAGAACAGGGCACCGGGTATGCTTATTGTTACTGGGCGTCTTCACTTCTAGGCCCCTTCAGCGGCTAGAGCTAGGATATACATGTATTTCCTACACAAACCTATACCTATTAAAGATGAGCAGGGCCCGGCTGATACCTCCAATTCCAGTTTCCAACTTAACACCTCATGGTTCCTCCTTGCCCTCCCATTCCATACTTGAGTCCCAACATCCATTTACTCGTTAAATCAATCCTGCAATATGCACAGCATTATCACAGAAGTGTTGTAGTCATGTAGCTGTGAAAAATGAACCCACTGTGGACAGCTCAGTATTTGTTGGCAGTTCTTGTCCATAGATTTGACGATGCTTGCTTATGGTCAGTGTACTTGCTTTTAGTCATGTTGGTTGTTTTGGTGTTGGGTTTTTGTTTTTTCTATTTTCACATTTTTCCAAGACAAAGGGTAGTATACTGCATATATTAGTGCATTTACTTTTTCCCCTTAACAACAGTCAATGAGTCATATCTAGAGAAACCTAGAGGTCAAGCAAACCTGCCCTAACCTCCTCCAGGCCACAAAGGCAGCCCGAGAAAAAGTAAGCACCCATGCCTGGTGTGGGACTAGAAAGGTCGCGGGTTCATTCCGGGTCAGGGCACACGCCTGGGTTGCAGACCAGGTCCCCAGTTGGGGGCGTGTGAGAGGTAACCGATGGCTGTTTCTCGCCCTCTCTAAAGACAAATAAAAATAAAATCATAGAAAGAAGACAAACCAGAAGCCCTAAACTTTCACTTCCCCACTGGGAAAAAAATTTAGAAAAGAGACGGTGACCAAAATGGCGCTCCTCAACCTAACTTTAAATTGCAAAAAGTAACGTTTATTTTAACTAGAAGAGCCACACCAGCTCTCTCCAGTGTCGGGCTCCCAGTGGGAGACCAGACGACGGGGACGTCACGATGAGGGCGGGGCGTATGCAGATGAGCAGGAGCGCAGGGGCTGCCGGGCGTGCTCCGCCTGCGCCTCCGCGTCCCGCGTCCCGCGACGCAAAGGCCGCCGAGGTCGTTCTCCCGATGGGCACGCTTGGGATGCGGGACGCTCAGGCGGCGAGGGTGCCGAGGCGGCGTGAGAAAAGTTGCCGCGGGTGAAAAGGGAGGCGAGCGTGAGGGTTGGCGGGGAGGCGGGCGAAGGAACTCATACTTACCTGGCAGGGGAGATACCATGATCACGAAGGTGGTTTTCCCAGGGCGAGGCTTATCCATTGCACTCCGGATGTGCTGACCCCTGCGATTTCCCCAAATGTGGGAAACTCGACTGCATAATTTGTGGTAGTGGGGGACTGCGTTCGCGCTCTCCCCTGGCTTTTCGGAAGTCTAATGTCAGACTGTGCTAGGAGTTTTTTCTGAGGGACTGCGTGCGATAAACTTCTCGTAGTGCCGCCGGTAGCTCTGAGTGGCTTCTGAGAGTTTTCTTTTGCTGTTGGGGGTGTAAGTGTCTCACAGTGGGCTTTGGCACCTTTTTGCTTTTTCTTTGTTTTCCTCCACGGTGTTTTCCCACCGTTTGTTCGCCGGGTGGGGGTGGGTGCTTTTCGTGGTTGATACCTGCAACTTCGTTCTCCACGTTTAGCTGTGTTTTGAGGGGTGGGGAAGTGACTCTCTCAACGCTGTTGGTCATTTTTCTACCGGGCAATGGCAGGGAGGCATCAGTGCCCAGGACTGAAGAGCCGGGTGTTGTGCGATTTCAAAGTTCTTGTGGCCCACACCGGCTGAAAATCACAGAGTGGTAATGGGGAGAAACATAATAAAGACCAAGGTTCTACAAAAAGTTTTAAGTACAGTCACAAGATCACGAAAGGGAAAAGGAAAATCGCTGGTCTACAGAATAAAGCTTGAGAAGCGCTGATTTTTACATACTATATCCATTTCAGTTTTCTGTCTAATTTTACTCACTGGAATGTAAATTCCACGCGACCAGGGGTTCTTGGCTGTTCTGTTGACCTCTCTCTAGTGCAGGGTTATAACAAGCTTTTAATATGCTTAGTGAATTAATTTCCTTTTAAAGAGAGAGAGAGAGAGAATGTTTCCAGCAGGTTCCCAGGTTCTCCCTCTTGAGTCCAGATCAGATTAGTAACACTGGTCCTTCCTACAGAGAAATTACAGAATTGGGAACACTCCCTGAAACACCGTTTGCTTGAACGCCTAAGTAAAAGCTATACAGTCCCCGAACTCAGGGAGAGGACCCTCTAGTCCCCACAGTTAGCCTCCAACCCAGCCTCCCCTCCACCTCCTCTCACTGTAGGAGAATGTGATCATTGTACAGACGTCAGAAAAAAGGCAGACCAAGGGAAGGGACCTCATTTTTCTTACATACCTGCCCCTTCTGTTCATCCACTGCTTCACCCTGGGTCAAGCTGTAGCAGAGCCAAAACTTCCCTTTTACCCTTTTAGGGTGTCCAACGGGGCCTGGGAATTAAAAAGGACCTGAAACACATTAGCGGGAGAAAAACAGATTTTGACCTGTACATGGGCGCCCCCATGGGAAAATGACAGCCCAAAGTAGTGAGGCTAGACAGGTTTCCAAAGAGTCCTGGTTTCTTTCACTGAGAACAGTATTTAGAGACTAAGATCTAGTCCTTAGTGTTTATTGACTTTGGTGTGTCATTGCTTTTAGGCCCTGTACCTATTTAATTCAATGGATTATAATCCATTATCATTAACTCGATTTGGCCAGCGGGAACCCTTTTCAACTGGCTCTTGTGTTCTCGACATGGCCCCATCGACGAGTCACTGTACATTTCTGTACCGTTTAGCATAGCTGCATCTTCCAGGCTCAGCCCCTAGTTTCCCCTGCCCCGCCCCCGGCCCCCCTCCCGGGGCTGATGCACCCCTCAACCCTCCCGCCCACAATGGCCTAAGCTCGCTCTGTGGCCCAGTGAGGCTTACGGGGAAGCGATGGAGAAACGATATCAGGCTAGCCGGGGAGACCACTCCCGGGGCTTCACGAGGCACTTCTGGCCAGTCTGGGGGCTTAGCTCCCCTCCTCTTGCCCACTCACCCAGATTTCTTTGGCAGAGGCTGCTGGTCAAAGTCCTGTGGCTTCCCGAAGAGGTACTGGAGTCCCAGATGGGGAGGTAGAAAACACCGGTGTCCGGGTTGGACTCTTCTTGCCCCAGCTCCCATGTATTGTACAAACGTGGGCCCGCCATCCCAAGACCACTCACTCACCCAGCGAAAAGTCCCACTTAGAAGCAGCGCAAGCTATACCGAGACGTGTGGCCACCCTCTGACTGGGCAGCAGGCACCTCTGCGCCTTTGAGGACGAGGGGCAGTGCCTCGGAGGATCCCTGCTACTCTCAGCTACGCCCCAGACGGGAGGAGTCGGCCGTGCCCGGGCACGCGTTCGCGAGTGCTGGGCACCAAACCACCCCGCCCCGCCCCATGGCCCCCGAAGAACCCGAGGTAGGTTCCCAAGGATTCCACACCTCCACATCCCTCGGGGGCCACATCCAGGGAAGGTCTAAGGTTGTCTTTGGTCCCTGTCCGCTGGTCTCCGCCGACGGTGACATTGGAGGCTGGGGGCTCTCTGTAGCTGCAGAGCAATAGAATCTTCCCGAAGGTCCCCTGTCCGACTGCAATGGACAGCCGTGGAGACCGCAAGGCTCGGGCTCTGCTCGTCTTCACAGTGGGACCGGAGCAGGGAAGGCTGAGACCGCCGGCGGGGAGACCGGAGCAGCCTGCCAGGAGAGGGAGACGCGTGAGGAAACGCAGCTTCCAGTTTGAGAGGCAGAACCGGAACCCACCGGGACGGTGGCCTCAGGGGTCGGGGCACGGCGCCCGCCGGGCAGCCGAAGCTTCGGAGAGCCACCCTCCCGTTGCGGTTCCACTGCCAGTCCTTCCTGGGATGCGCTCCAACTGCACATCGAAGCTCCGGGGTTTCCTCCCCTGAGGAAGGGGGAGAGCAAGGACCACTCACTCCCTGGCCGTCTCCGTATCCACGCCCCCTCGCCCACAGCCCTTGGCTTCCCGGGCGCTCTCTCTGCTCGGACCTCCGGATCCTCCACCTTCAGAGCTGAAGTTAGACACCTGGTCAGAACCCGCAGGCCTGGGCGCCGGGCGGGGGTGCCTTTCCTCGTGGAGGAAAAAACGTCAGGCACCTCCTTCGAGCCGGAATCGAACCAGCGACCTAAGGATGTCCACGCACACGTAGCCTACAGTCCTCCGCTCTACCAGCTGAGCTATCGAAGGGCGCACGCTGCCCGGGCTGGGTCATTACTTTTTCCTGCGATGACGGACGCCGAGACGCTGGAGTGCCAGCGGTCTAACCTGCCTTGGGGCGGGCCCTTTGAAGGGAGCCGGGGGCGCGCCGCCACCCACCGCTCCCTTTCCGGGCCGACGGAGCGAATCCTCCGCGGCGGCCCCGCCCCGCCCCGCCCCGCCCCGCCCCGCCCCGCCCCGCAAGTACGACTTTTCAGGACGGCTGCGCGTCTTTCTACGGGAGGGGGCGGGGGACGACAGCGACCCGCGGGCAGAAAGCCGGTAGGAACGCGCGGGGGCGGGGAAGGACGGGAGCTACGTGGGCGAGAAGGCTGCGCGGGGCGGGTGGCGGAGGCCTCCCACAGGGAAGGAGGAGAACGCAGCGGAACCGGCACCGGTAGGCGGCTGCTAACCGCCAAGCCACCTGCTGGGTTTTAAGTGCCTTTAGTTCAAGTTTATCCTTATGCCAGAAATGCATAAGCCAGCATGGTCTTGCCGGGGTCATGCAAGTCTCCTGATTGATCTCCCTGCTGTGGTCCCTGCCACCACTTCAGCCAGTGTTTTTTGTTTTGTTTTGGTTGGGGGGGCGGGGTGTGTCAGCTCAAACCATTCCTGTGCTCAAAATCTTCTGGTTGGCTCAGATTTGAATAGCCTTACAATGGTCTACAAGGTCCTCGTGACCGTGCCCTCACCCAGTCACTTCTCTGACTTAATTCTGTACAATTCTTTTTAAGTTTGCTCCAGACACAGGGCCTGTGCGCTGTTCTCCAAACACAGCCTTACCTGGGCTTTTGCTCCTGCTGATCTTAGCGCTAAGGATGCCCTTCCCCCAGACCCCCCCCCCCCGCCCCGCCCCAACTCCCTCACCGTCTTCCGGTCTCTTGCTCACAAGGGCACCTCCTCTCTCTTCTTTTTTAAGATTGTTCATTTTTATTTTTATTGTTGTTCAAGTACAGTTGTCTCCATTTCCCCACCACCACTCTCCCCCCCCCCCCCCCCCCCCCCCCCCCCCCCCCCCCCCCCCCCCCCCCCCCCCCCCCCCCCCCCCCCCCCCCCCCCCCGCAATTTGGCTTTGTCCATGGGTCCTTTATAGCTGTTCCTTGACCACCTTCCCCTTATCTGCCCGCCTCCGTATCCTCCTCCCCCTCCCCTCTGGTTGCTCTCAGTTTGTTCTTTATTTCAGTGTCTCTGGTTCTATTTTGTTTGCTTGCTTGTTTTGTTCATTAGGTTCCACTTATAGGCGAGATCATACGGTATCTGTCTTTCACCGCCTGGCCCATTTCACTTAGCATAATGCTCTCCAGTTCCATCCATGTCGTGGCGAAGGGTAGGAGCTCCTTTCTTTCTTTCTGCTGCTTAGTGTTCCACTGTGTAAACGTACCGGTTTTTTGATCCACTCATTTACCAATGGGCACTTAGATTGCTTCCAGCACTTGGTTATCGTAAATTGTGCTGCCATAAACATTGGAGTGCATAGGTTCTTTTGAATTGGTATTTCAGGATTCTTAGGGTATAATCCCAACGGTGGAATTGCCAGGTCAGAAGGCAGTTCCATTTTTAGTATTCTGAGGAAATCCCATGCTGTTTTCCACAGTGGCTGCAGCAGTCTGCATTCCCACCAACAGTGCACTAGGGTTCCCTCTTCTCCACATCCTGGACATGGCACCTTCTCAGCGCGGCCTCTTCTGACCACCCGGTTTAACACAGCCACCTGCCCCTTACTGCAACTCCGGATCCCCATTCCCCCTTTCGTTCCTTTTTTCCGTCGCTCTTAGCACCTAACGTACTAACTAATTTACCTAATGTGCCCATTGTCGATTTTCTCCTACCCCACTCCAAGAGGGCTTTTTGTTCCCAAATTCCTGAACAGTGTCTGGCACGGTGTATGCATTCAATACACAGCTGTTGAATGGAGAAATTCTCAGTGTCGTGAAAGAGGAGATCAGAATATAACAGAAGGGGCCAGGGGCCAGGGGTCACCCAGGGGGAGTGCAGTCATCTGTTGGGGGCCACCCACACCCATTTCTTGGTACAGTCAGAATGGGTGGCTCGCCTCTGCGCAGCGGAAGGCGACCATGGGCAGTCCCACTATCAGGCTCACTCCTTGCCTGCTTGTTGGCCATCCCCCCCACATGAAAGGGTTAAAGAGAGGAATTAAGCCATTTAGCAAGCCAGCCACCTAAACACTGAAAGAGAAGCAGCTAATTGCTAGAGAAGCCATTACTAAGAAATGTCTTATACAATTCTCTCCAAAGCTTGAGATTTATTACTGAGCAGGGATGTTTTAAGACTAGGTAAATAGGAAAGTTAGGAAACTTGAACTAAAAAACATAGACTAAAAGATTTTGGTAAAAGGTTAAACATAAAGACTAGTTTTACATCTCAGAGAAATCTAGGTAAGCCATCTAACGCCTGCTAGGTAGCCAAACATCTAAGCCCTGACAAATGTAGTTAATGGTTAAGGATGCCTTTGCCTACGTGACATTCCCCTTAAATCTCAAAAGGACAAAGAGCAACCTCTGCATACATCTTTAACTCAGAGAGATCTAAGACTTCGAAAATATATGTTTAGCCATTAACTAGGACCTAAGAGTTTGTAGTTTAATACTGTTCCTGGCTAATAGATAGATCAGCAAACCTCCTTATCATACCATCCATTTGTTTAAGCCCAGGAAAAAATTAAGGTACTCTGTAACTAGTTTTGTAAGTCAACCTTTTCCTGCCATTAATGATTTGCAAGTATTCATCTGTTTTTTCTACTGCTTGTAAAAAGAAAACCCTTTAAAAATAAAGGAAACCTTTTGGAGGGAGTCAGTCTGGCCCTAGGGGCCTGGCTGGGCCGGCCAGGTCCCCGAGGCCTGGCCGTTTCTCCTGCACCCCCAGAGAGTGTCTGGAGTCGTCTCATTCCGCCTTACTGTCTCTCCTTCGGGGTAACCGGAGAAGTGTGGAGGCCGGACCTCCGCAGTCATCTTATCTGATCATAAAACAGAATTCCTGAAGTCGCCAACTGCAGAACTCTCAGCATATAACACCCCATCCAAAGCGCTTCCTGCACCAAGAGACTTGACCAGCCTCCAGCATGGCTCCCAGCAGCATCAGGTCCCGTCCCTAGGAAGGACCTCCCATCCCCCCATTAAATGCCTGCCCGAGAAAGTCCTAGAGGTTTATACTCCTTTGAAATGTAATGGGGAAGGAGAGAGCCTGTCTCCCAGTCTCTGGGAGGACAGAACCCTAACTTCAGTCACTGCTTGCCAACAAACACGGCTGGCCTAACTGCCTTTATACGGACCAACCCTTGTAGTTTTTCACTTCTCTGACTCTACTGAGCTCTCCCCTATCCCCCATGCTCCCTTTGGAGACGCCTCAATCATCCCTGCACTAATCGGAATGGAGCTCAGCTTTTCCCACCCTGTCGGTAGTTACCCTGGTTTTTTTTTTGGTTTTTTACTGTCGGTGAAAAAATCTGTTTCACCACTCACTACTGTCTGCTGTGTTCATCTTTGGCAGAGTCCAAGTCAGAAAGGACCAGGGGGCACCCTGGGGCCACCGTGTTGCGCGTGCTGGGGCAGAAGGGCGCCTGACCCTGACCACTGGGTTTCCCGGAAGACCGCCCCCCCACCCCGCCCAACGCCTGGCTGCGGTTGAAGGGGACCGCTCAGCGCTTTAACCTGGTTTTCTTTCTACAATATGTAGAATCCTGGCATTTCGTTCCGCCTTACTAGGTTAGGCTACCACATACTCGGAAGCACGTTGTGTCACTTTGACCCAGAAAGACCCCGTAAATAAACATTACCACGATTTCTTAGTAAGCCACTTAGCACTTAATGTCAACCGGCAAAAAGGCCTTTCCTGAGTTTTCGGTTACTTGAAGATGAGTTCCAGTAGACGAGGACAAAAATGGGGTGAAATTGCCCTGGCTGATGTGGCTCAGTGGATTGAGCAGGGGCTGCGAGCCACGGGGTCGCCCGTTGGTTCCCAGTCAGGGCGCATGCCTGGGTTGCGGGCCAGGTCCTCAGGGGGGCCACGTGAGAGGCAACCACACATTGGTGTTTCTCTCCCTTTCTCCCTCCCTTCCCTTCTGTCTAAAAAAAAAAAAAAAAAGTTTAGAAAAAAACGGGGTGAAATTATCTTTTGCTGCAACGAAGGTGGGGCCGTAAGTGCTGGGCGCCCGGTACGGCGGGATCCCCTCCTCTCGAGTCCGGGAGTGGTGGCCTCACGGCCACCTGCGCTGGTCCCGCCAGAATGGAAGGCGGGGCGTCCGGGATGTCAGGACGAGGGCGTGGTGTATGCAGATGAGCAGGAGCGCAGAGGCTGTCGGTCCTTCTCCGCCAGCGCCGGCACGTTCCGCCGTCCCCCCGAGAAGCAAACGCCGCCGAGGTTGTTTTCGCCACGGGCGAGGTTGGGAGCGAGGGATGGTCAGGCAGCAGTGGTGCGGGGGGGGGGGCGGGGGCGCGCGCGTGAGAAAAGTTACCGCGGGTGAAAAGGGAGGCGAGCGTGAGGGTTAGCAGGGAGGCGGACGCGGCAACTCATACTTACCTGGCAGGGGAGATACCATGATCACGAAGGTGGTTTTCCCAGGGCGAGGCTTATCCATTGCACTCCGGATGTGCTGACCCCTGCGATTTCCCCAAATGTGGGAAACTCGACTGCATAATTTGTGGTAGTGGGGGACTGCGTTCGCGCTCTCCCCTGGTCTGATGGTGTCTTACAAGAGAAGATTCTTGTCTGTTCTGACTGCGCCTTCCTGGGCCTCACAGGCGCTGTCTGCTGACGTGCGTGGCGCGACGCCGGCGCTACTGTTGATGACGGCGTGATGGGCTCTGTTTTCTCCACCCGTGGTTCCCGCGGTCCTCTCTTTGGGGCTGATGAACTATCGCGCGAGCCGCCACGCATTGCCGGACCTTCCCTAAGCTGTACAGCCAAGCTTCACAGCTGCGAGTAGAGGAGATCGCTAGTGCGTTTGCTACGTCTGGAATGCTTCTCTCGCTATGGGTCTCTGTTCTGCAGACGTTGTTCCAATCAAGCCAGTGAACAATTTGGGGGTTGATTAATCTGGATTACATACCAGCTTCTACTTTGGTACTAAACTTAAGATCGAGAGGCTTGTATCTTTTACCCGTAAAAGACGATGGGTATAGGTATGTCTTTCTATGTCTCTTATGATATATGAAACAGAAGCTGCGGAGACAGACAGACAGTGAGACATCGAAACCTTCAGGTTCACAGGTGGGCTCTCTCAATCCACTGAGCCACACTAATCAGGGCTATTATTTATGGGGAGGGGAGGGGAGGGGAGGGGAGGAGACGGAGACGGAGACGGAGACATGCATGTGTGGAAACAGCTGCCTCTTGCATGGCCCCAACCGGGGACTCCGCCCCTCAACCCAGGCATGTGCCCCGATTGGAATCTGAAACCGGTGCCCTGAATCCGTGACCTTTTCAGTCTTCCCGACGATACCCAACCCACTGAGCCACACCAGCCAGGGCCATACTTTATTATGCCTGTGGTTTTGGACCCTGAGATATTTGGTGTCTTATTTTCCAGAATACTTTTTCCAATATATTTTTTGCATGTCTTATTGTTTATTTCAGTTGCCCCAATTTCCCCCTTTGCCCTTCTCTACCTAGCCCCCCCCCCCGCCCCCCGATTCCCAGTCAATCCCCACACGGGGTTTATGTTCTTTGACTTACCTTTCCTCTTCTTTCAACCAGTCCCCACCCCACCCCCTCCTCTCTTACAGCTGTCAGCCTGTTCTATATCTCTATGCCTCTGATTCAATTTTGCTCGTTCATTCATTAG
>PVJI01024608.1:0-21569 GCA_004026765.1 Micronycteris hirsuta
GGCAGGAGCCCCATCTGGGGATCATGTCCCCATCTGTCTATCCATTCATCCATCCGTCCATCCACCCACCCATCTGGCCAGTCGCTATGCAACAGACATTTATCTAGCACACATTGTGCTAGATTCGTTACTTTTTGGTGAATGGAAATGGAAAAAGTGGAACTGGTGGAGATTTGGGGGCTGAAATTGCCGGGCCTTGGAAACCACTTGCATCTAATATTTCCATTTCTGGCAGGGCAGCACAGATGGCGAAAACTTCAAAAACGCCATCTCGCAAAGGGCAGCCGAACAAGAGAGGTGTCACGTCCCAGGGCGACAACGCTGTGTTCTGCATTATCTCTGAAATCGAACTCTGGCCAGATGGTTCAGTTGGTCGGAGTGTCGTCCTGTGCACCAAAAGGGTGTGGGTCTGGTCCCTGGTCGGGGCATCGGCTCGGGAGGCAGCCGATGGATGTTTCTCTTCTATATCGATGCACCTCTTTCTCCCCCTCTCTCGTTCTCTCTAAAACCCACACACGTCCCCTCAGGTGAGGATGAAAATCTAAAATTTACAAGTGCTCTTTGCGCTGCCCCGCCGTGGCTGGGAAATGCTAACTCTTGTTTCCTTTCTTTTCTCTTCTCTCTCATTTTTCTGCGAAAGCACAGTTTCCCGTCCTTCCCGTGCCCCTTGTCCCTTTCCTCCCTGCCAGTTCTCTTGGGTTTTCTGTGTAATGACTGAGCTTTGAGCTCAGAGATCGACTTCCACTGGCGGCCCCGAGGTTAGGGCTGCAGCCCATCATTCAGCGTGGTTCTTCAAACCCAAACCCCTGCATATTAAAAACACGTTGTTTTTCCACAAGGGAGAAGTCAGCACATGAGCCCATTTGGCGAGTTTCTAGGCGACAGGGCGCGTGGGCTCAGCTTGGGAGAAAGCAGATGGCGAGAGCCCTGTGTGGCCGCCTGGACCTGGAGCGTGACAGCGAGGCCTGGGCGCCACGCCTCCAAGAGTCTCTCCCTTTTCCTTCTCCCCTCGCAGCCGAGGAAGCTGATCGGCTGGCACTGTTCCCTGTGTGTCGGCGCTGTGATACTGGTGTCCTCACTTGCTCTAAGTGTCCGGGCTGTGGGTCACTCCTGTTGTCACAGCGAAACTCCCGAGTGCGCTGGGGGCCCTTATTTCCTGGGATGATTGTGCTTCACAGCTCCAGACCAACAGGGGACTTGACCTTGGGAGACTCCAGCTTCCTGTCAGCGGGGCTCTCCCCCCGCCCCCCCCAGTGGCACCTGTCCTTTGTTCATTTGCTTTGAGTGCAGCTGGGACTGGCAGCAGCAGCCTTTGTTCCGGGAGTCCCAGCTCTGACCAGGACAAAGGAAGGAAGGCCCAGCAGATGTCCCGTGGGCCCCTTGTCATCTGTCCCCTTAAGTAGGAGGGCCCTTCAGAAAGATGGAAGGCTCAGGAATGAGTGGTTTGGGGAGCACTGCCGTGTGTGGCAGCAGTGGGGACGGCCACCAGCTGTTCTGGGCGCTGGTTGAATTTGCTGGGGCTGCCACGCCGATGAGCCCCTCCCCGGGAGGCTGAAGGCAGCAGGGATGCGCCCTCTCCCAGCCCTGGAGGCTGACGTCTGACATCAGGGTGCCGTCAGGACCACGCTCCGGGGTTTTACGTCCTTCCTGCCCCTTCCAGCCCGTGGGGGCTCCTGGCATCCTTTTCCTTGCGGCCCGATCCCTCCAATCTGTACCTCTGTCCTCACAGGGATGTTTCTGTCCATCTCTGTGTCCTTTCTTTATGAGGACACCACTCATTGGACTCAGAACCCACCCTTGTCTCGTGTGACCCCATGTTAACGAGTTCTGCGTGCAGAGACGCGGGGGTCCTGCTGGATGTGGGTGGGACACACTGTTCAACCCACTGTGGGTGCGGGAGGTGGCGTCAGGTGCACATGCCACACGCACTTGTCACCTTTGACCCGGACGGGGTCTGGGCAGCTCAGCCCCACGCCCTCAGGCGTCTCCAGGGGGACCAACGCTGTGGGTACGACTCAGCTACAGAGACCTGTGTGCAGCGCTGGCGGGGCTCCGCCGGGACTAGAGGAGGTTGCGGGGTCTCTGGAAGGGTTTTCAGTGGAAATCTGACTGCACAAGTCTGTCCAGGAGGCCCGGGGGCCTCTCCTTGCATCCAAACGCGCGTGCCGGCACAGCCACCTGTTGGGGACCACATGTGGCCCCTGGCAGCTGGCGTCCCCAGCGGCCCTGACACAGCTCTGCCTCTTGTTCTCTCCTGCCCGAGAAAGAACCCGGTGTGCCTTGCACGCTGTTTCCGTGGTTACGCACACACGGCTTCCCCTGACTGATCTCACCACTCACCGCTGAAAGGAGCAATTTGACGTTGTCAGGAATGGTGTGCAGCGGGCACACTTCGCAAGTGACCAGAAAGAACCGTCTTTGTCGATGGAGGGTAAAGCCATGTGCTTTGCAAGCGCGCTGGGCGGAGGAACAGCAGGCGGGCGACCTCCCAGCGCCCGGCACTCGCTCTGCGTGTGGCACCAGTAGGACAGTCACTAAACCCGTCACCGCCATGGCCCTGGGCTTGGGCATAGACGTTAGGTCATTTCCCAACCTACCCTTGAAACGCTGCGCTGTGGAAAGGGTCGCTCTCGGAGAGGGAGCCCCAGCCGGCTCAGTGGAAAAGGGAAAAGAGAAAACCGATGGAGATGTTTGGTGCTGCTGCCCTGTGTCTGCTTGGAAGGACCTCTGCTGATGCCTGATTTCTGGTGATGAACAGGACAGACACAGGGCACTGAGCTCCGCAAAGGCAGAGGCACCGCGCCACTTCCTGTAAACGGGCTCCTGAGAGACGCCGGTGGCTGTCGTGCAGAGAGACAGGGGCCAGGGTCCCAGGTTCTGTGGCAGAGGAAACGTGCCAGGGTGAGTTTCTAAGGCTCTGCAAACACTGGATATTTAGGGCCTGTCTCACAAAGATGCCCGTCAGAGGCCGCTGCTTGAGAACTGTCCGCACGATGGGGCGCTGGCCCCCTGACGGTTTCACGCTCCTCTCTTGCACGCTCTCAGACGGCAGACCCAACAGCAGCCTGCGCTCCGAGACGATCGTTTTCTTTTCGACACGAAAGCCTTTCCCACGCCGGGCACACCGGTTGTGGGTGAGCATGTTACGTTGGTTGTCTGTGAGCCCGAGACCCCCAGGCTCCTCCTCCCGTGGAGACTCCCCTTTGGAAGTGACAGCCAGTGCGACGATGTTGTCACCTGTGTTCTGGTCGGGAAAGGGACAGCCCCTGTCCACGCTGGGGAGACGCCGGGGCGCGTGTGCCTAAGGAAGGCCGGGCGCTCTGCGCTGCCCCCATGGCCGGCCGTCTGTGGAAGGGGCGACCGGGCCCCACGGGCATGGCCCGGCCGAGGTCTCGGGAGGGTGAAGGACGCCACGCGTGCAGTGCTGGTCACACGGAACGTGAGCGATCCCTGTCAGCAGCTCCTTCTCACTGGCGGCCAGTGGGCTTCGAAGGGAGGCGGCCGAGAGCAGGGGTGGACGCCAAGTTGTTCCGTCGCGGGTGGTGCCTGAGCAGTCGGGACCCGCGTGGCCTGTCCCTCACGGTTGTGCCCTGTCCCATCACACCAGCCCCAGCCCTGAGGACAGGCTCGCAGGAAGTGGCGCGGTGCCCCTGCGGCACAGCTTTCTCTAACCTGCTATAGTTTTTACTAAAGGTGGACATGGAGTTTCTGATGGTCCCGAACTTCCTTTTTCCTGAACTGGGACTCATGAGCGACAGTCCCGGGGCGCCCACTAGATGGCGCTCACACACCAGCTTGTGGCCGCCCTGGCCCTGTGCTCCCCTCCCCCAGGGTGCTCCCTGGACACCTGCCCCTGGCCCGTCCTCACCCCAGGAAAGGACTGCTTCTCAAACAGCCCTTTATTCACCTGAGGTCTCCGATGTCCCCAGGTGTGAGAAGTCGGGGCTCCGTCCTGCAGCCCCTGCAGCCTACGCCACTGCCAGCCCTGCGGCCAGATGGACGCCTGAGCGTGGCTTTTTTTTTCCCTTGAAAAGTTTTATCATTTCTGTTTCAAAGGATACATACTCATTATCACACATAAACAGCCTGGAGAAAACTAAAACTCTACACCCCCAGGAGGTTCTCTGTGACGCTATGGATCGATCATTCAACGGTTCTGAGCCCACGGATGCGGGAGAGCCGGCTGGACAGGCAGCGGGCAGGCGGCCTCGGGCTCCGTGGTGACGAGGCCCCACCCGCACGCTGCTTTTCCGGCGTCCAACCCCCTCGGTACTCCCACTAGGAGAAAATGGAGTTCTAGCGTGAAATTTCTGAACTTCAAGAAACGGAAGTCACGACAAGAGCTACCGGTCTTCAGGACACCTCGCCACAGCTGGCGGGGGCGGGGGCGGGTTTTATGGTGGAAACAAGTCCGGGTTCGGCCGGCTTTCGTTTTAGTTACGACTGACGTCACGTTGTTGCTTCAGCTGCTGTGTCCAGTCTCTCGGAGGCCAGCACTTTATGTTTGCAGACCATCTTTTTGGAAAAAAAATTAAGTTTTTATTTATTTAGAACTGTCTGTCAGCTTTATGGGGGCATAACCAACACACAGACTGGCCTGTATTTAGGGCGGGCGACGTGATGTTTCCATGGACGCAGACATTGTGCCATGATGGCGGCGACCAAGCAGGTCAGCAGGCCATGGCCTCGCGCAGTTGCCGCTTTGCGTGTGGGCTGGACGTGCGGACACCAGCTCCCCCGGTCCCCGCATGTCCAGCGTGCGGCCTGGCGTCGTGGGCTGTGGCCACCTCGCCGGACGTTAGCCTCCAGGGCTGACTTATCCTGCAAAACGGGAACTCTGTGCCCTTGACGGTCACTCTCCCACCTGCCCAGCCACCGCCGTCCGCCCTTGGCCTCTGTGAGTCGGACCCTCCTCGATTCCCCTTCCGCATGAGATCGCGCAGCATTTGCCTCCCGCGTCTGGCTGGCTTCACCTGGCACCGTGTCCTCCAGGTTCACCCGTGTCATGGGAATGGCAGCGCTTTCTCCTTTCAAACCGAGTTCTCCTTGTCCATCCACGTGTTGATGCATCAGGGTTGTTTCCCTCCCGTGGCTGCTGCCTCGGTGGACGTGGGGCACAGGTGTCTGAGATGACACAGCATCTGAGCTGTCCAGTGTGGTAGCCACTAACTACACAGGTCTATTTAATTAAAATGAACTTTAATCAACTTTTATTCATTACAGGTGGATGTGGGATAAGCCCATTTGGCGTCTGCGCCCCTCCTACCAGTCTTGACGGACGTGGTTTCTTTAATTCCGTAGTTGTCAGACTTCCATTCAACTTGGTTTTTGACGGTTCTGAGTGGCGGCTGTTCTGTATTGTAGTTGCAATTTTGATGTGGTGGGAGGAGGCGAGCCGTGTCTGCCCACGTTGCCATCTTGACTGGAAGTCGAGATCCCTTTAGGGAAGGAGGAGAGACTCACGTCACGACGAAAGACCAAGCTCCACGCTGACGTCCTCGGGCGAGAGCTCGGACTCGGCTGGAGACGTTCCGGTTCTCTTCTGGGAGAAGGATTTGGGTGTTTGGGGGAGACCCAAGGGGACGGGGGGCTCTGCACTTCCTCACGTGAGTGATCATGTCTAAATAAGTTTTCTCAGGATGCTTTCAGGCAAGTACCAATATGTACCTAAAAGTAATAACCTTCTCTGCTCTCATGGTAATTTGGACTGGAGATTCTCACTCCTTAGCATCAGAATCACAAGGGGGCTAGTTGAAAATGTGGATTCTTGGGCCTCACAGCTAGACGCTGGGTTCCTGTGGTTTCATTCGTCACTGAATGGCCTTTCCGCACCCCTGCCACGCCTCACCCTGATGTCGGCCTGTTCTCGACCTGCCCCGCCTCGCTGCTCTGCAGCTCAGAGGTCTCCGTGAGCAGACGCGGGCTGGGTGGGAGCAGACACGCAGCCCAGGGCTCGCGGTGCCAGAATACATGTCCTTCCCGCTCAGCGCCGTAGCTCCCCTGGCACGGGGGAGCCCCGTCTGTTCTGCCACCCCAGTGACGGGGACGGCGACCCAGGCGAGCAGTTCTGTTGTTCCAGATGTTTGCTCTCTGCGCAGCACGTTGCTTAAACACAGACGCCGATAAAGAAGAAAACAAAAGCGGTCTTTCCTTCCCCCACCAGAGACCCGCCTGGGCACCTCCACCTGCAGTTTCTCTTCTCCGCGTCTTGTTTCTAATGGCATGGTGGTCCTATTTGACTTCTTAACCTTTCGCTCTTTCATTTCATTGTCGAATCGGTTGGCTACCGCAGCGCCGATGCGGCATCTTCAAACTGCAGTCATTTATGATCACGGGCGCGGTGGCCGGGCAGCCGGCCCAGGGGTCCCTCTGGGTGGCCAGCCACACGCCTTGGGGCCACCGGGCTGTCTTCCTTCCCCTGGGACCAGGAGTCCAGCCCGGCAGGTTCTGGAAAGACGAGGAGACAAGCGGTGATGCGGGCGTGTCCAAGGCCACGGCTGAGAGCAGCCACGCTGTTTCTTCCTTCTGCTCGCACGAGAAGACTCGGTTTCTTTTGCCGTCTCCCTCCCGCCCCCCAGCCTCCCGCATTCAAAGGAGGAATAAGCTCTCCATTTCCCCCCAGCTCCTCTCGGTAACAGCTCCTGTCACCGTGCATTCCGCGTGAACACATCGGAAACTCCATTCGATGAAATTACCTGCGTAATTTAGTCTGCAGATGACTGGGGGAAAGTAACAGTGACATTATTAGATTACAACAAGAGATTTGACGCCCGCCGCTGGCTCCTGATGAAGATCTTGAACAAATATCCACTTCCCACAGAAATGGAAATGTGGAGAGGATCCTGCCCGGGCTGACGCAGGCTGCCAGGTCCCCGTAGGCCTGTCGCTGTCCCCTGGGTGACTTGGTGGCTGGAAATTTTCTCAGCAGAGATGGAAGCGGGGGCCTCAGGGATGAGGTTGCCCTTGGCCTTGCGCCGTATTTGACCACTCCGTGCCTCAGAGCTGCGATCCAGACAGGGCGGTGCCGCCAGGCCCTGGGGAGCTCTGGTGCGATGTCATCCCACCGAGGGAAAACCTGACGCCACATGTCACCCTCCCCCCGAAACACGCCGCCCGTCACGCCCAGTTCTCGGCCATTCTTAGAGTGTCGCTCTCTCTCTCTCTGAGAGCCCCTGGGCCTGCTTTGTGGACAGTGTTTGGACCTTATGATGCGGATAAACTTCTGGACAGTGGCCTCGTTGACTTATTTAATTATTTTATTAATTTTGTTGTATCTTAAAATTTCACTTGAAATCCCTTCCTGTGGCGCGAGAGTATCTGGGTGTCTGTAGATGACGCCACCCGGACGTCGTGTGGGGCTCGGCAGCTCCCCCTGCAGCGGGGGTCCGGGGGCGGGCGGCCGTCCAGGTGGCTGCAGCGGGGGACCCGGCTGTGCTCCCAGCACGTGGCCCCCGGCCAGACCCCTGGGGACTGCCGAGTACGATGGTCAGGCCACGGCCACGGCCACCCCGGCGCCGCGGCCCACACACACCCAGACACTGCAGACCTGAGCGCTCAGCAGGACGGTCGTATAGCAGATGGCAGGCAAGCGCCTCGTCCGCACAAAATCGATACGCCGACAATCTTCTGCGCGATGGGAGAAGCCCCGTTTTCCAGTGCGCACTCGCGGCAGCGTTTCCGCACTGACGGTTTCAGGTGATGCGTTATTTCCCGCAGTTTTCCAGAGAAGTCATTCACGCCACAGCATTCACAGCGTGTAATGAGTGCCTACGGTTCCCAGCCACAGGCCCCGCCCATGGGGCACAATGGCAGGGACAAGGGACAAGGAGCCAGGTCCCTACATTCTGACAGGGACGTCCCATGTGGAACAGCCAAGGGCACACTCGAGCGGCCGGTCACAGGGGTGGCAAGTGCTCATGCGGGCCAGTCTGGGGTGTCATGAGAGCCCCTGATGGGGACGTGAGCGGGTCTGAGGGGGCCTGCGGGGGGCTCAGAGGGTGACAAGGCCCAGAGGGCAGGGGAGGTGGGGTGATGGGGCAGGTGGCCTGTGGGAGGAACCCGTGGACGCGGAGGGTCCCCCGGGTGGAGGAGACACGCAACAGTGGAATGGTGAGTTTGCGTAGCGCAGGGGCAGTGCGTGAAATAAACTGCGTTATGGAGAGGGAAGATGATTTCCTTGGAATCCTCTTGGTCTTTCTGGTTACGTCAGGAACGGAGTCCCACCTGGGTGCACCGTGTCGTGAGCAGCTCTATAATATGTGTTCGCTACTCTCCATTTTTTTAACAGAGAAACTGGGCCTTTAGCCAAAGCTTTGGACAGCAACAGTATCCAAATGTAACTTAGTCACATTGCTTTGTCTCAACCGCAGGTTGCCCTCGCTCTGCGTGGTGGCGTGGGCCGCGTCACCCGTGCACGCGGAAACCCAGCCACGTCAGCAGTCGACGGGAAACTGGGTTTCCTTTGTGAGCTTCAGAAAGCCTTGTCGGAACATTAAAACTGTCTTACTGTAGATGACCAACGTACAGGGAGCTGAAACACTCACAAAACCAGCGTCTGCCTCCTAGTGCATCGTCATGGAAAACGTCAGCGGCGTTGAGAAGGAAGCGCGTGCGGCGATCGTGCTGAGGCTCTGACTTCGTCCTGCTGTTCACTTTCGTTCCTTGGGATTCTCTCTGAGGATGAAGGTCCCTTTCTCCCCGTTGTTTCTGTCCGTGTGGACGCGGGAGCTTATTACACGTGTCATCTGTGCAATAGGTGCCGTGTGTGGTAGAGAAGCCACACGCAAACCAGTGCTGTCTGTGTGTGGTGTGTTGCCGTCACAGGCCCCACCGACTGCTTGCGGAGCTGTCCAGTCGTCCCCGGCTGGCTAGTGGCGGCCGCTTCAACCTGGCTCCTGGGCCTTGTGACGTTTTCCCGAGCACATGGTCACCTTCTGGCTCATGGTGCATGCGGGCTCCTCGTCCTGTGTTGCCAGTGCCGGGGCCCTGGCCTGGGCCGTCTCCCCCGGAGCCGTGCCCTTGCCCCGGGGCGGGGGGTTGTTTACACTCACCCCGGCTCTAGCTGTGCCCCGTGCTTGCGGCGTCATTGTTTGTGTCTCGTCCCTCTGAGCGACCGGAACTAGGGACGGCGCTGTGCACACCCACGGCCATGGCCACGGCCACCAGCACACACAGGGACGCACGTGCCCGCCCCTCCCCCGAGCTCACGGCGGTGCTTGCAGTTCTGACCTGGGCCCCGGAGCCCGCAGCCCTCTCCAGGCGGAGCCTCGCCGCTCCGGCAGTCAGGAGCACGGAGTTCTCGCTCAGCAGTATTTGCCCAGACCTAGAATGAACCAGAGTATTTTTGGGCTTGCTAACCCCATACTGCTGTGGAAGGCAAATGTAACTAGAATTCAGTATGTTTCCGGATATTTTTATCTTTAGCCTGAGATGCAGAATCAAAATAATATGTGGAAAAGTTACATGCAACTCCTTTGAATAGCTTAAGTAGCTTTTAATAGTTTAAAACCACGGTGGCTTGTTCGTGCTCAACACGAGCGGGCGGGGGCTTCGTGCTGCTGCAGCCTGGCTCCGGGGCCCGGGGGCACACGGGGCCCACGCAGCGGCCACGGTCACTGGGGTCTTATGACTTCAGAGCCTCCAGTCAGAGTGAGCACATTGTTGCACTCTCGTTTCATTGGCCAAATCACGTCACCTGGCCACACCCAAGTTCAAGGGGACAGTGAAATGCAACCAAATGAGGTGTCTTGAAAGAGGATCTCTCTTATTTGTCTGATGTCATCCTTATAAATTCTTTGAGCCCTGGCTGGTGTGGCTCAGTAGATTGAGCACGGGCCTGTGAACCAAAGGGTCGCAGTTCGATTCCCAGGCAGGGCACGTGCCTGGGTTGCGGGCCAGGTCCCTAGCAGGGGGCGCACGAGAGGCAACCACACATGGATGTTTCTCTCCCTCTCTCTCCTTCCCTTCCCCCCTCTAAAAATAAATAAACTCTTTAAAAAAAAATAAAACAAATTCTTTGAGAAAATTCCTGCTTTGACAGGTAAGGAGATTGAAGCGCTCTTGCCTGTGAGCCAATACATGGACCCAATTTATAGTGTTAGCTGTTACGTAGTATTTTGTGCTGTGTGTGTGTACCAGCCCCTCACAACCACTGGTCTGCTTCCGGTCTCTGTGGGTTTGCCTGCTCTGCACATTGCCTAGAAAGGGAATCATATAATACAGGCCCTTTTGTGACTGGATTCTTCTCCTCAGCATCGTGTTTTGAGGTTCATTCACATTGTAACAGGTGTCAGAATGCCATTGCTTTCTGTGGTTGAAGAATATCCCAGTGTAGGCCCGCACCCGCATTTCATTTATCCGTCCGTCAGCTGATGGGCTTTTGGGCTGTTTCCACCTTGGCTGTTACGAATAACGATGCCATAGAAGTGGTTGTGTAGGCATGTGCTTTCCCTCCTCTTGAAGACACACACACACACACACACACATGCACACAGAAACACACACAGGAGTGGAAGTGTGGGTCGTGTGATAAGTAATTACTTTTAACACATACCTCTAGGGAAACAGCTGTCCACATGGGGTGAGCTCAGAGTCAGGTTCATAGGAACAGCCTTGAGTATGGGATCTTCAGGGAACTTCCAGACAAGTCACGTAGTGGCAGTTCTTTGGGGACGTGGTTTTGATAGACCTCCAGACCTGATCTGCCCTCTCCGGGGGCTGCCGGGCTGCCGGTTTGCCCTGTGAATGCGGGCTGTCATTTTTCAAAGCTACTGCGGAGCTGGAGAGTCGGGCTAGGAGTAAGTCAAGTTAAAATGCCACAGAGTTTTCTGTTTTTACCAAGATTGAGCCATTTTTCTTGACTAAATGCTCTCTTACTTGCACAAGCCTTTGTTTTATTTCCAGAATTCTGTGAAAGTCTATTTTGACTTTTTTGTACCAGTTTTGTCCTTGCTTTTATGGGAAAGAGGATTTTGGATGTCCTCACCCTGCCGGCTTCCATGATGCCACTCTGTGCTCCACATCAGTGGGGACCCATCTCATCGTCATGAAGAAATGTAAACACGCCTTCAAGACAAAACCCAGCGCTGGCACAGACAAGGGCAGAGTGAAAAGGCATGTATGTTGACAGGTGATGAATTTTTAGCAGTCTCTGGCACCAGGAGATGATTGAAATACAATATTTAATGTGATAAATTGCTTTCTTACTGTGCCAGAGGCAGGTAGAAATTGCCTTTGGGGATTTTGAGAGTCTGTGGATGGACACTAGACAATATGGTTACAAACATCCCAGCCACAGGTGGAAACATAGTTGCAAATGCCCCAGCCACACATGGAAACATAGTTGCAAACATCCCAGCCACACATGGAGGGATGGTTAAAAAGGTATTTGAAATAGAGCACAAGTTTGGATCACTTGTGATTTGTTGTTATGGAAAGTGAAGTCACCTGTCTTGAAACTCCGTTTGGGAAAGTTCTTGTACCGTCGTCTTTGAAGGCTGTGAACTTCCACAGGGAGAGACTGATGTTTGCTTGAGGCTTTTCCCTTCCTCTGGAGCCTAGCAGTTTGCCTCATCTCACGCATATCAGTCAAGACTTCCGGTGGCATGTGACAAAAAGACCAAACTGAAACTGGCTTAAGTAAAACCATCCAAGTTTCCAGAGATGACAGACGCAGATGTGGCTGGATTTGGGAACCCAGAAAACTTCCCCAGGACTCTGTCTTTCTCCTGTTCCTGTCCCCAGTTTCCTCTGTTTGGGCTTTTCTGAGTCAGTCACTGTGGACACGGGGCTGGGACACCTGGGTGGCCACCTGTGGTTCATATGCCAAGCTGTAGAGCCTGGTTTGGGGCCCGGGCTCAGTACCATTCACGTTAGCAGAGTGGGATGGTACCCAAAGGAAAATGGAGATGTCATTAAATCAAGGTGAGAAGGACAGCATTCCACACCCCCGGGGGCTCACCTGGCCGAAATAACGCCTGCCCGCCAACAGTCAGGAAGCGCCCACATGGATGTTTTTCACTCGTGTTATGAGCTGAACTTAGCAAGTTGGCCTGGGATCATGAGGCAAAGTCTGTTCTCTGTGTGTACTCTGATCGTTTCTGCACCCCCCGTTGTTGGGGAAGCCCGCGCCCCAACCTCTGCAGTGCTTTCTGCCCCTCCTCACCTCCGATGCACAGGTGCGCATGTCTCCCCCCAGCAGGAATGGGGTGCTCACAGCGGGCGCTGTAGTTCTGTTCTTTCAGATTCATCTCCCTGAGGAAAGGACATATTTAAAAAATCTTTTTATATTGGGTTGGCATGGTTTTCAAAGATACTTTACAAAATTGATGTTTTCTATTGACAATATCTATTATTTTCAGGTTTAATATCAATGAAATACAATCTATAAACTGGGAATAATACTAGTAGCTGCCGTGGGAGAGTTTTAGAGAAAATTGAATGAGCAATTAATTATTAATACAAGTGAATTACTTAGAACTCTTCCTCCTCCTCCTCTCCTTCTCATTAGTTTTTAAAAGATATTATTTACTTATTTTTAGAGAGAGGAGAAGTGAGGGAAAAAGAGAGGGAGAGAAACATCAATGTGTGCTTGTCTCTTGCGCCCCCTGCTGGGGACCTGGTCCACAGCCCAGGCATGTGCCCTGACTGGGAATCAAACCAGCGACCCTTATGGTTTGCAGGTCTGCGCTCAATCCACTGAGCTACACCAGCCAGGGCTCCTTCTCATTATTATTATTGTTATTTGACTCTATCTCTTACCCTTTTTCAGGTGGAGAACAAGGGGCTGATTTATAAAGCTGAATGTGGCACTCACTTGGTGCTTGAGCTGGGATGAGGGACTATAACTGTAAAAAGGTCCCTTGAAATAATTGTTATTTTGGTCAGTTCTGGGGCAGCCAATATGGAGTGTTTGGTGGCGCTCACTGTTGAGCTTGGCTGCCAAGTTGTCTGCCACCTTCTGCAGGTGACTCTTCCTCTTCAGCCAGGCGCGGGCACCACGCAGCAGTTCTGCAATTCATTCTTTGAGCCGGTGTATGAAAGCACCCAACATAATGGCTGTGTTCACCGACTCTTGTCCTTCCCTGCATCCTGATTCTGATCTAAGCTCTGCATGCAGGTCGATCCATCACGCTCAGTGGGCCCACCCACAGCAAGTACTCGCGGGAGCCCCTAGTCTAACCCAGGGACCCTCGCTCAGGGAGAAGTGACTTGTGGTAGATGCTGGAAGTGAACTAGAAAAGGTATTTACGCCCCCCTACTCCATGGCTAGCTCTATTACAGGAGCCACATTCCCAGCCTGCTTTGCAGGTAGTGCTTTGCAGGTAATGTCATGAGCTTTGGACATTTGGTGAAAAGAAGCAGGTGCAGTAGGTGTGCTCCCGCCCCCTCAGCCTCCCCATTGCTTGGACAGTGGGAGAGATGGCTGGTGTGATGGGTGCCATTTTGCGACCCTGAGGGCTGCAGAGCCATAGCCCTGACCTTGCAAAGTGCCTGGACCAGACTTCAGCAGGCTCCCGATTATATGAGAAGCACACAAACCTTCGCTGGGTTACCTCACTTGCCTCAGGTTTCCCATGGTTGCAGATCCACACGGCCGCCCTTGAATCAGAGTCTGAGCCCATTTTGGACCCGGGCAGCTGCAGTGGTCCGAGTCAGAGGACTCTCCCTTGGTGAGCAGGTGATGGCGAGAATGGGCAGGTTGGAGATAGTTATGGAGACAGCACCTGCAGAACGCTGAGGGGCCATCAGGGAAGAGAAGGACTGACCCGATATCAGTGTCTCACAGTCCCCGGGCTGGTGGGGGCATCTTGGGGGTCCCTGGAGGTTTGGGGGGCGGAGGGTGCTGCGGCCAGCTCATGGGACAGTGGTGCCGTGGCCTGTTCCCTGCCATCTGTGCTCTTGCCTTTCTTCACTGGGGACGGGCATGAAGGCGTGGGCACTGTGTTTATAAACCCTGAAAGCTGGCCGCTGCTGCCAGCCCAGTGACCGTGGGCCACGGTGTGACAGAGCTGGGGAGGGCTCTTGTGCTGCGTGGGAGACGGCCCGTAGCACGCACAGCCTGCTGGTTGTGGCAGAGTAAGACCGCGGGCCGGGCACCCCCTCCCACCGCTCGCGGGGCCTGCCGGTCGCTGACCCGCGCCCCCTTCTCTCTTGTGCAGGACTCGGAGATCCTGAACACGGCCGTCCTCACTGGGAAGGTGGTCTCGGTCCCCGTGAAGGTGGTGGCCGTACAGGAGGACGGCTCCGTGGTGGACGTACCAGAGTCTGTGGAGTGCAGGTCCGCGGATGAAGACGTCATTAAGGTACAGCAGCTATCCCCCAGCCCCCACAGTGTTTGGGCCTTCTGGGCCCTTCTTCTGTCCCGGCTCTGGTTCTGAGTGAGCAGCCTCCCAGGCCCCGAGGGGCTGGAGCTGGGGTGACCCCAGTGTGGAGTGGGTGACGGAGCGGACAGCCCTGGAGATACCTGCTCCCTGCCACCTTACTCTGTAGTGGAAATGACCTTTGTTGCCTCCCTGTGCTCACAAGACAGTGTCCCCTCACTTCAGCCACCTGCACCCCGTTCTCACAGGCGCTGCCGTGCTGCACAGTAGGAGTCAGTCAGTATGTGGTGTCGCCAGCCATGTGGGCAGGGTGCCGGGGAGGAGCCGTGGGCGCCGCCAAGGTGGTCTCCATGCGAGCTTGGTCCTCAGGGGCTTGCAGTGCAGCTGATGAGAGTTAATAGTTAACATTTATTGAAAACTTCTTAAGTGGCAGGCACTGTCATAATAAGGACATTAAAAATATTGACTCATCCCGTCTTCACGACAAGCCTTGAAGACAGGCGATAGTGCCCTTCCAAGTATCCACAGAAGGAAGGAGCTCACTCCGGCAGAGAAGGTGGGGTGCAGGGTGCCCACCAAACCCTGCCCCGTGGCAGGCTGGCTCCAGAGCCTGTGGCGGCACCTCTGTGAGTCCCGAACTGTCATTGCCGAAGGTCGCGTCGGGCACGGGGTGGGGTGTCTGAGGAGCTGGGAGCGGAGTAGCTGCGGCTTTCCCATCAGGGAGCCCACTGGTGACCGGCTTTGTCTGGACTTGCAGAGGCTTTGTGGCTGCCCCCGTCACCTGGAAGGCACGTGCTTCCTCTGGCTGCTGTCACAGTCGCCACGGGCTTGGCCTGAAGGAGCACAGCCACCATCAGGCAGACCTGGCGGCAGGAACCTGGCGTGGGCGGCCGGGCCGCACGCCTTCCGGAGGCCCCGGGGACACTGGTTCTTGGCCTTTCCCACATTCCAGGGTCCCCTCCTCCAACCTGGCATCCAGCGTCTCCCCCCACCCCCATCTGGGTCTGTCATCACAGGCGTCTTTGGGACGCTGACCCTGCTGCTTCTCTCCAGTGAGGACCTTGTGGCTGCCCAAGGCCACCAGGTAGCTAACCCAGGGCAACCCCGTCGTCCCCAGGCCCTTATCCCCATGACGTCTGTGCAGGTGACAGTTTCCTGGAGTCGCCTCCGCTGTAAGTGTCTGCATGCTCTGTGGCTTAACACAAGTAACACTCATTCACTGCAGCCCGCAGGCCAGACGCTTACCATCAGGGCACTGGCACCTGCCACACCCCCCCTGAAGCTCGAGGGGGGTCCTTCCTGATGCCTCCAGCATGTGGCGGCTCCAGGTAGCCCTCCGCTGGTGGCCACGCCCCTCTGAGCTTCGCCTCGCCTTCATGCGGTCTCACCCGTGGGTCTCTGCATGTCCTTATCTTACAAGGACACTTGTCACTGGATGTAGGGCCACCCTCATTCAGGATGACCTCATCTCAAGTCCCTTCACTTCCATATACCTCAGAGACTCTGCTTCCCCATGAGGTCGCGTTCCCGGGCTCCGGGGCCACACACTGGGCGCCTCACCTTGGGGCCGCAGTTCAATCCACTACCCCATGGAAAGGAACCTGTTTGGAGGCTCTGGGGACTAGCATACGGGCATCTTTTGGGGGCTGGATGCTGTCCAATCTACATATTTTTTTTCTTTGCTGAGTTTCTTTCAAGGTTTTCAGAATAAGGGAGAAACATGCCGTTTCGATGTTGTAATTAGGATTCAAACCCCGGATGTCTCTCTTTCTGACTGAGGGACGGGCCTGGCATCTTTATGTGTCTGTAATTGTGCTGCTTGCTAATGAGTCACGGTCTTCAGAGCCGCGGAAGCCGGTCATCCGTCGTCAGCAGGGGAGGGACACGTTCACGCTTGGAGAGGAGTAAGCGGGAGCTCACGCCGGTCTTGACAAAGGCGCCGTCCAACTCTCGGCCGCGCTAATTGAGTTTCCAGGCTTCCGGAATCAGCTGGACTTGCAATAATGAGATGCTGGCGGCCTCATAAAAGGACATTAACATGTGCATGTCTGCTCTGGCCCCTGGAAGGACCCTGTTTCCCAGCTTGGTCTGTGAGGGAGAAGAGAGGGCCGTGGATGTGACGTCAGGAAAAATACAGTTTTCTGCTTTCTGAGACATCTGCTGCGCAGGCCACCAGCGACTTGAATCAAGCCGCCTTTCCTGGGTGACTGTGCGGCGCCTGCAAAATGCCGCGGCGCCCGCTTCTCTGCAGTGGGGGGTTTATAGCAACGGGGACGTGGGAGGCGGGTGCATCCTGTCCTTGGATGTCACTCTTCCAGGGGAAGGGGTGGGACTGGGCAGTGGCCGCAGAATGATCCTGGATCGGTGAGTTTTTTTTCTTTTGGCTGAGAGTAGTAGAAACACAAATCCGACTCTTACCACAAGACAGGGGCGTGTGTGCTCTGCACGAGGACTTCAGGTGAAGCCGGGCCCTGGGGTCAGATGGCAGGGGGCAGAGGGCAGGGGGTCTGGGCTTGGTTTCCTCCCTTCTCGGACATCGCCTGTTCCTTTCCCGGCCTTTCCTGCCTCCACACTCCCGCACCCCGAGAAACCCCAGCCGACTTCTGGACGCGGCTCAGACGGCCCACCCTCTGCCCCCTGCCATCTGACCCCGGGGGCGCTCACCCCTGTGTTCCCAGTCCCTGTGTGGGCACACGCACGGGGACCCAGCACTGTGTGCCCTGTGCGTGTGCCCGAGGGCAGGGTCCGTCCAGGCCCCCTCAGGTCCACAGTCGGGGCCACTGTATTGATGGGTTTTTTTCTTAGCGGATTCCCTAGGACTTGCTACGTACAAGAGCAGCTGTCCACGAACCGCCTTTGTTTATCTTTTTCCATCTCCACGTGTCTGATTCCGCCTTCTTGCCCCATCGCCTTGGCTGGACTTGCTGAGTCGAGTCGGTGAGAATGGCCCTCTTTGTGGGTGAAAGCGCTCCCTTTTCTCCGTGAAGTCCGAAGTTGGCGGTGCTTTTCTTCCTTTGGGACTTGCCTTTGGTCGGGCGGGCTGCAGCCAGGACGTGGGATCCGATGCTGCTCCGTAAACCGTGACCTGGGGCGTGTGTGACGCTTCGTCTTTAAAGACGGGCCTCACTTCCTCCCTGCCCCCCTCCCCCACTCCCACCCGCAGTGGGGGAGAGGTCGGGAGCGCAGGGCCGCAGGGCGGGGCACACGTAGGTTCGCAGCTGTGCGTATGGACAATAACACGATAATTAACAAATATTAACAACAGCACCAGAACACACCGGTTCGCGTGCTCACACCTGTCCACCTGCTTCTGCCCACCTTGCATGGAAGCGAACTCGTCACTCGTCTCCAGCCTTGGGCCTGGGACACTTGGCCCAATCATTCTTTTTCCTTCTGAAAAAGGCTTCGCTCTGACTGCCACCAGCTTGCACTAAGACCCCCCGCACTGCTGTCCCTGTTGTTTTTTCTGTCCCTGTTTTGGTGGCGTTGTCTGTGGGCAGGCCTGTTCCCGCCTCTCTTCTGCCTTCTTGACACACGCCAGGTGTTTGGGCCACGGGTGGCGTGTGATATTAGAATGCGGTGTTATATCGGCGACTTACATTGGTCACGCAGGAAATTTGCTTTTGTTTGGTTGTTTTGAGTCTTCAGCCCCAGGAGGACAGCCAGCTAATTTCTTCTGGGCCCCCAGTAGCTGAGTGCTGGGCGTCGGTGTGGGGCTGATGGGGTGTTCAGTTCAAGCCGAGAACTCGGAAAAAAGCTGCATCTGCTTAGCACCCGCCCTGGCCGCCCTGCTCGCCTGGGGCCGGTTCAGGTCCGGTGAGACTGCGAGGCGGGCGGGTCTGTCGCTCCGGTCATGCCGGTCAGCCCTGCTGTCAGGGTAAAGCATGTTGCCTCTGAGCCCCTGCTCTGTGGCAGGCGTTACGTGGAATGATTTTTGCGGAGCACGCTGCTTAATGCTTACCCCCTGGTGGGGCTCTGGGGGCTGGGGGAGCCCAGCCAGCCACCCAGCGGGACCCCCAATGCAGTGTGTCTGCCCCACTGCTGGCCTGGGGTTCGTCACCTGGGGGGTGAGCGTGTGCACCCCTTGCAGTTGGTGGTTCTCCGGCGAACTGATTGCTGACTTGGAGTCTCCCGCGCATGACGTGACCCTTGGTCCCCCCGCAACCCCCACACACTGAGATGTATGAGGGACATTTTCCTGATGGTCCCGGAGAGAAAGTCTTCAATATTTGAGTTGCTTATTTGGAAGATGTGAAGTGAATGGAGGAGGAGATTGTCTAACTAGTGACTGGCTGATGTGTGCACATTGAAAGGGTTCCCCCTCCCACCCCCACCCCCAGTGCGCACCTGTCCCCCCCCAGCCCACGTGCTGAGCTGGAGACAGGTACAAAATGCAGCCTCCTCACTTCTGCTCGGCAGCATTGGAGTCTAACAGGGCAAAAATAATTATATCCACGTCTTGGTGCGTTTTGTGAGTGTTTTCCTACCAGGATTTTAATCTAATGCAAAGCTCTCTTGGTTTTTTCATATGAGATCCTTTTTTATGGCTTGAATAAAGAGTGTGTGTGTGTTTTAGTAATACATGGTTACTTTACGCTGCTTCAGATATGGTGCTGAGTGAAATATGTTGCACCTGGGGTTTGATTAGCGGCGGTTTGGGTACATAAAAAGTATACGGTGATGAAAAAACACAGAAACAGGCAACGAAGGTTATGTAATGCCATTAAATTGCGTTTACGGTTCTACTTGTCAGTATTTCATAACATGAAGTGGTCTTCCGGGTGCCCTCGTCAGTGTCTGTCACGGACCGGCGCCTGCGCCTCACCTTTCATTCAGACCTCGCCCCTGAGGGTGTCTGGCGGCTCCTCGGTCACTCGGGGCCAGCTCGGCTCTGGACTCGCTCCGCAGGCCTCTGCTGCCGTGTTTCCTGCTGCTGCATCTCTGGGTTCCTGCCCCCCACCCCCCCAGGTTTCCGAGCGCTGTGACTCCGTGTTCGTGAACGGCAAGGAGATGAAGGGCAGAGTGGGCTCGACCGTGAGCTTCACCCACCAGCACCTCGCCGCCCAGCTGGAGCTCACCGTGTGGGCGCCCCGGCTGCCGCTGCAGATCGAGGTCTCGGACACGGAGCTGAGCCAGATCAAGGGCTGGCGGGTGCCCGTGGCCCCCAACAGAAGGTGAGGCCCCAGGGCCCCAGGGAGGGCGGCTGCCAGCGAGGACTCGGGCCTGTTTCTAGGTCGCTGTGATGCTGAGAGGGGTCAGCTCCGAACCTGGGACAGTGGCTTGGGCCTGGCCTCTCGGTGACCAGCTGTGTGGCCGGGATCGAGTTGCCTCTCCTCTCTGCCTCGGTTTCCCCACCAGGAGACTGGGATAATAAAGCGCCCTCACTTGGGCTTCTGTGGGGACTGAAAGAATCTAATGTGTGGCTGGCCCATGGTGTGTGGCCGCCCTGGGTCACCTCCCATTGCCACCTGGGCACGTAGGGTGGGGGCAGCACACAGTAGGTCTAACTGACTCCGAGCCTGTGAGTGGCTGCCCCTTTCTCTCCGGACACAAACCCCCATCCGTGGGCGGTGCCAGGCTGGTGAGCAGCCACCCAGCAAGGTCCTCTCATAAAAGCACAAGGGACCGGTTGGTCTTGAGGGGAAAGAAGGTTCTGGAATCGCAGAGCCAGAGAGGAAGGGTGAGGGAGTCTTCCCATGTTGAGTTACCTGAGCGTCAGGCACACCTAGGGGAGGGAAGGGCAGCCGGCCTTATTTCCACTTGGAGGTGAGGAGACTGGGTCCATCTGGGGTGAAGCCCACGGCCAGCAGGGCGGAGTGGAAACAGGTCCCGGAACTTCCCACCCAGGACTCCCGTCCCCCTGCTGACCGAAGGCCTGCGTCAGTCCTGACTAGGGGCAGTTCTGAAATGACAGGTTTCCAGAACACAGGGCAGAGAGAAGCCTTCCCCTCTGTGTGTGTGGGGGAGGGGAGCAGGGCCGGCGCCCCCCTCCCACGTTCCACGCGGGTGCCCACAGGACGACGCAGGCACAGGCTGACCGATGTGGGCGGTGCCTGAGTGGCCCTGGCCAGAGGAAGCCGGACCCTCCCCGTGCCATGAGGGACCCCTGATTCGAGGTGCACGGCCAGCCCCCCCCGCGGGGATGGTGACTCATATGTGGTTTGTCTGCGTCCAGGCCCACACGGGAGAGCGAGGACGAGGAGGACGAGGAGCGGCGGGGACGTGGGTGTGCCCTGCAGTACCAGCGCGCCGCGGTGCGCGTGCTGGCGCAGTTCGTGGCCGAGGCGCCCGGCGCGGGCCCGCCCAGCTACCTGCTGGGCCCCGACTGGCAGCTGGACATCACCGACCTGGTGGTGGAGTTCGTGACGGTGGAGGAGCCGAGAGTCGCTCAGTTAGAGGCCGGCAGGACCCTGGTGGGCCGCGAGCCGGGCATCACCGCCGTCCAGGTACCGCTCGCTGGGGCCCTCTGCCTTCGGTGTGGGCGCGTGGGGTGGCGGGGGCTCTGGGAGTCGCGGGCTGCATCTGCCGAGACCCCGCTGTTAATCACCGAAACCCAAATCCATTTTTGCATTTTAGAGAGATTTAGGGAAAATACCGCACTTCTTTGACGCAAGCTAAATCACCTGCACAGCGCACAGCGTGCACCGCATCCCGGAGCTAACCCGCTTTCTGGGCGTGGCTGGGCGTGGCTGGGCGGAGCCCTGCGAGTCCTTCAGTTCTCCCAGCCCCGAGCCACACTGCCCCTTGCCCAGTGGGAAAAAATGTTTTTTAAAAACGTGAGTGTGCGTTGAAAATAATTTAAACATCTACAGTTAAGTGCTCTCTACTTTAATATAGCAGTAGTAAAACTATCTTTTAGCCAGTGTTCATAGGATAATTAGGCAGAGCTGGTGCCGCACAGTTTCAACAATTTAAAACGTTACTGCTCATAGCTAAGTCATTTTAGGTGTCACCCTAGGTAAGTTTTGACAAAGCTGAGTTAAACGTGTTATGTTTTGTGTCACTTTTCAATTGCTGTGTGACACGTCACCAGGAGGTCAGCAGCTTCTGACACCGCTGGTGACCAGGGGGTGGCCCGGCTGGTGGGGACTTCGGGGAAGGGCTCCTCCATGATCAGCTCTGGTGGCAGGCAGAGTGTCCCTCCTCCAGTGCAGGATCGAGGGGCCTGTCTCCTGGTTGCCTGTCAGCCCAGAGTGTCTCTCTGTTCCTCGGGGCCACCTGCGCCCTCCTCACCCGGTCCCTGCTTCG
>PVJI01024609.1:0-21674 GCA_004026765.1 Micronycteris hirsuta
ACCTTTTGCAACAGCATGGATGGAACTGGAGAGCATTATGCTAAGTGAAGTAAGCCAGGCAGTGAGGGACAAATACCTTATGATCTCACCTTTAACCGGATCATAACCAACAAAAGCAGAAAGCAAGCAAAACATAACCAGAGACACTGAAATTAAGAACAGTCTAACAATAGACAGGGGAGAGGGGGGAGGGGACAGAGAAGAGTTTTCAGGAATCACTGCAAAGGACACATGGACAGAACTAAGGGGGAGGAGGGAGGTTGGGGGGGTGGGACGGGAGGGGAAGGGAGGGGGGAGGGGAGAGGCTGCAAATAACTGTAATTAAACAAAAAATTAATTTAAAAAATAATTAAAAAAATAATCATAAAAAAAAAAAGTTCGAAAAGAAATCAGGCCCTCTTTCCTCGCCCCGCGCGCTGTGGACCGGGGACAGAGAGAGAGAGAGCCCCCGGGCCCAGTTAGGGCCAATCACTGGGAGAAAATTGGCTTGGGAGATAGAGCAGTGAATTTTTTAAGCTATGGATTTTTTTAAGTTACTGTCTTTTTTCTCTTGAAGGGCTCTGCTTAAGCTGCCGATTTTCTGCCCCTCCTCCACCTCGCGCCGAGTAAGGTCTTTCTTTGTTTTCGGGAGGTGGAGGGGCCGGCTTGCAGGCCGGGTCTGGGCTGAACCACCCGGTGCACCCAGGCTGGACGGCCGGGCCCCCGGCAAAGCATGGAGTGAGATTTTTTTCTGCTATTGTTTGATTCAAACGGGTAGTGCTGTCGGATTTGTTAGTTTAAGCGAGGGAGGATGTTTTTCCCGCCGTCGCCCGCCAGGATGAGCTTGGCCAGCGGCTTGTTTTTCAAGGGCGCGCCAGGGCGTCTCTTGCCCTACCCCCGGGAGCCTTTTTCCCTTCCTTGCGCTACACGTGGCCTGGTGACATGGCTGAGTTGCGCGCAAAGTGCTTTTGTTAACAAGTGGCAAACTTTATATAATTAGCAGTACACAATCCGCTCCTCCAGATTTGTACGGATTCGTTCTTTAAATTATCGTGGCCAAAAACGTTTTTCGTACCGGTTCTTACTTTCTGCCCCATCCTGGAACAACCTCAGAGGGTTGATGAGTCCTTCACCGACCCGATTTCGCGCGAATTTCAACCTACCTTAGGAAGGGGGGTCTCCGGTCTTTGACTTCTTGGTCCTAAGATGTCCCACATCCGGGCGCCATGTGACACGGGGTAGATCGGACCTGCCGATACCCGTGGGTGACCGTGACCCAATGCGTGTATGAATTTCATACCGAGACACGCGGGGAAAGAGAGACCGGGGCCACGTGGCTGATTCCTTCCATCTCAGGAAAAAGCCTCGTGGCTTGCCCAGCCAGGGTTTTTATCCAGGGCCAATTTACATAGGATTGATTATTCATGCGATTAAGCAGAACAGGTAGGATTACTCATTAGCGAGGCATTGGATGTAAATTCAGATCCGGTGGCAGACAGGACCAGGTTAAAGTAATATGCAGGCACAGCAAGCCAGAATTTTTTAAGATACATCTTTGCCAAATTCCTATTAGAGAATTTCCATTCCACAGACATGATCCACACTTGCTCACACAGGAATCACACGGAGCTGTGCTCAAAACGTGTAAATTCTCTGGACTGCATGTTTACACACGTGTGGAAATCACTGCCACACACTCTCATGTCACTTTCGGTTGGATATTTGTTTTTTAATTTGTGAGTATATTTTATTTAGAATCACAGTTGTTTTTCTGGTAAGGTGCTGCTATCTAATGAGACTGCATTAAACTTGGGGGAAAAAACTTTCTGATTGCAGACCATTCTTGGGTTTAGAATCATGCATTAGAAATTATGGGCCTCTTCTTTATCCAATCATCTGTTGAAGGACACTCGGGTTGTTTCTATGTCTTGGCCACCAATTTAATTTTAAAAATGGACCAATTACTTTCTTTTCTATGTCTTTTCCTGCCTTCCTTCCTTCTTTCATTTCTCCCTGACTGCCCTTTTCCCCTCCATCCTTTGGTCTATCCACTTTTAATTGACTAATATTCCCTGTGAGATGACAACAGATCTTGTTTCTATTAACAATCAACTCCCTTCCCATTTCAAATGAACAAAATGATTTCATAATCAAGTGAATTGGGGTAACTTTTGTAAATAAAAAAGGTTTCTTTACTTCATCAATTATTGGAAATCTCAATCATATACAAGGTCTTGTAAATTTCTAAAAATAGAGATTTGGTGTGTATTTGGTCACTGACAACCATGGTGGGCTGGTACAGACACAGCCCTTCCTTCAATGACCCACGTTGTGAGTCCCCTGTACACGTGGTCCGTCCTTAGCCCTCTTCATCTGCAAAACTTCAGGTGAGTCCCATATATTTACTGGGGAAAAATTAGCAAAGACTTCTAAGTACCTCTATAATAATGCTGAAAACTAATCCTTAGCTTTGTCTGAAAAGCTCCTATACTTTAGGGATCTTTTAATGCTAATATTATAAATTTCTTAATAATATACAATAAAGTAGAAGTACCTTATTAAGGTAAAAATTGATTTTGTCTACTTATTTTTCACATTTTATGTATCACAAATGACTCAATGATTTTAAAAAAAAACCTCTCTAAAATGAAAGGTTATACATACAAGATAAAAACAAACAGCAAAAAACTTTCCTTCAAAAATGTATCACTATCTCGAGCAACATTTCACAAAAATAAACTGTGTATATGTGTAATAAAGAATTTAACTTTGCCCCAAAAAAAGAAAAAAAAAAGGTATGTCCCATTTCCATAAGCAACTTATCACCAGATTTAGGGGAGACGAGATGTGCTAATATGGATTCCAGTTGAAAGCACAGATTCGTTAGATACTTTGGTAAGTAGTGTGTTTAAACTAACAACACTGGGGCTTGTTACCAACAGCAGCATTGTATGTGAGGAACACAGACATATACACACAATCTAGGGCAACTCTTCATGGACATAGCCAAAAGAAATCATCAAGAAGTATGAGAAACATGCTTTTATGTTTGCTTTTTAAAATGTAAAATGGTTACAAAAATAAAATATATAGTTCACCATGAAAATTCTTAAAATAAAAAAAAGAAAATGAAAACTGTTAATTTCACCATCATATACACACACAAATATACACATATATATGTTTTATTTACATATATTACATATGTTTTATGTATATATAAAGGCATGTATTTTGTAATAATATAGTGCACTATATAACTATTAATATTAATATAATACATTATATGGTATATAAATATTTAATATAATAATATTCATTATTATGGATTATAATAATGGATTCATAATCATAATAGTAGCTACCACAAATTGTGCTCCTGGTATAAGTTAAACTTACACATACTATTAATAAGCTACTTATTTAATGACCTCATTTAATTCTTATAAATCTCAGACGGGTGCTGGGATGACTCCCCATTTCCTGGATGAGAACACTGAGAATGCAGAAAGACACAGGGCCTCTCCAAGGCCACACAGCGGCAGGGTAATGATGGAGACTACCATTCAGACTCAACCAGCTCTAGAGCCTGCATGTTCCACCACTAGGCTATTCACACTTGCCTAGAACCTACTATTTTCACGTAATTTATGATATTTATGCTTTCATGTCAATAAACACTAAAATTTTCCATTTTAAAGGCTGCACTGCATTTCACTGCAATAGAAGCACCATAATTTAGTAAGCTGTTTCTCTGTTTATAAGTGTCATTTCAGTTGTATCCCAGCCTTTTTTTCTGCATATTTTTATGCATTTTTTTTGGATTATTTTTATAGAAAGCTAAGCACAGATGTCAGATGTCTATTGTTATGTAACAAACCATCCTAAAACATAATACCTTAAATAGTAATAATCTATATTTCTCATAATTATGTGGGTTGACTGGGCTCAGCTGGGCAGGTCTTCTGCCCCGTGAGGTGTTGGCTGAGACCGCACATATGGCTGAAGTCTTCTGGAGGGCTTGCTGGAGCTGGAGACTCTAAGCTGGTATCCCTCACATGTGTCACAGTTGGCATTGTCCCTCAGCCAGAGCCTTTCTCCAAGTGGCCTCTCCCGTTATATAGCCAGACTTTTTTTACATGGTGGCTCAGGGTTCCAGATGACAAAAATGCAAACTTCCAGTCTTCCGAAGGCCTAGCCTCTGAAGTTGTGTACTTCACCTCTGCTGCATTCTGTCATTCTGTTGGACCAAGCAAGTCTCTAGACAAGCTCAGCATCTGGTGGGACGATGGCAGATATCATTGCAATGGGACATGTGGGATGGGAGGAATTCTGGCCATCTTTATAAACAAACTATGGAGAAGTCAAAGCACATGGAAATTATAAAGGCTTTTGACAAATAGTGACCCCTGGAGATATTACACCAGTAACATCCCTAAAGCAATTAGTCAGAATATCTATTCCTTCATGTGTTCAGTAGTAGGTTAGCAGAAATCTCTTTAAACTTTTATCAATCTGAGGTGTCTCAAATGGTAACCTAGTGATGACTTAATTTAAATGTTTAATTTCTGGTAAAGTTAAACATATGTTAGTATGTTCATTGACCACTTCAATTTCTTTTGTTGGTGGTAATAGAGTGTTCATATTCTTTGCCATTTTAAAAATCAAATAGTTTCAACAAGCCATTTAGGAAAAATGGATTCTGTCCCTTTTATTAATTTGAATTCACTATGTACCTATGTCACTAATTCTCTGTAAACATTCTTTCCAGTGTGTTGAGTCCGTTCCTTATGATGCAAACACCATCTGCATCCTTTCACATCAACAGCGCTGCCACCTTCAGGCCCAGCTGGTCCAGATTCTCCTGTGCACTCCGTCTTCTCAGGCGCATCCTCAGGGCAGTTCCTGGACTGACCGTCCACCTGTGAAGCACCTACAGTGCTGGTTTAGGAAGCTCACTGAGAAGAATGTGCTGGGTAACTCGGCTCATTGTGGCCTGTGTTTCTGGAGTCAAAATTCCCACCAATAATGTTGTATATTTGAAGAGTTCAGATCTTGGAAAAGGAAGAACATGCTCAGCAGAGTTATTGAGGACAACCAAGATTTTTCATCATTGGCAGGGGCCCAAGTTAAGCTTGCTGCCAAGTCCCAGGAATGACAGTGTTATACTTCTTCCCTCTGTGCTTGAAGAGCTTCCCCTCACCAGCAGCAGAGCCCAGCTTCAGGCACCTCGGGAGAACATCATTCAAAGGCCTGCAGAGAACTCAGGCTTGCTAGCTCTTTTCCAGGTTTGGAGCAGGTTGAGCTGCAGCTTGATGGGCCTGGAAGCTCTGGAAGCAAGTCAGGCCTCCGTGACAGGTTTCTGAGCGTGAGGCTGCAGTCCTTAGTTATGCAATCAAATACTAAGCTAGCTGTTGCTTGAAAGTATTTTTGCTCATGTAATTAAAACCCCTAATCAGTTAAGAAAGAGAGGCTTTCAGGGATAACTTGGGTGGGCTTGACTGAATCCTTGGAAGGTATTATAAGTAAGACTGAGATTTCTGAGAGAAAGAGAGAAGAAATCATGTGGCAATAGCTTCAGTGAATCCTGTGGAATTCTAATCTTCCCATGGTCTCCCTTCATTAACGCTGCCCTCTTTGGATCTCAGACTTGCTTAGCCAGCCCACCATCACATGTACGCCTTCTTTGGGAGACAATCTTAGCTCACTGAAACCACTCCAGTGGTTGGATGCCTTAGCTAGTTCTGTACTCAGGGACTCCATGGGTCTGAGTTTTAAATTTTGTCTTTGGGTAGATCAGTTAAGGGAACAAGCGGTAAGGAAAGGATAAGTACAAAAAAGTAAACTTCAGGCTGAGCCGATCCTAAGCCTGGTGAGGATGGAAAGTGAGGAAAGACAGATGACTCATTTCACAGTTTGACGGTGGGTCATGTAAGATAGGATGAGCAAGTGTCCGGAGTTGAACTGGCACTTTGGGAGGGCTTTGCACCAAGACACTCCAGTGCGGACCTTCCCTCACCCCACTTCTGCCTCATTGTTTGTAAACCTAGGCCGTCCCTGCCTGAGGTCCCTCACAAACCTCTGGCTGAGAATCCCTTTCCAGGCCCCCACCAAACCACACCTCCTCTCCTTCCAAGATCTGATTTCATGCTCCACTGTGCCGTGACCATCCTCCAGTTTGGGGCCATCTGGATGCAGTTTGCTGTTTCCAGACTTCGAAGAAATTCAACTATCTCCTTTCTTCCATTTCCCAAAGACACATGTGGGCATCTGCTGCATCTGGAATGTCTGTGAGCTCCTGGCTAACAGACCTGCCCTTTGCTCTCTGCTCTGGACCTTTATAGAACAAGAAATGACAACTATTTAAGAGCCTAGAAGTATCTCTTTATCTGAGGTTTAGAGTTGCATGTCCAGCCTGTTCGTGTTGGAGCAAGGAAGGCTGATTAACCCCAAACTTGATTTTCCTTTTCTCCTGAATACTAAAAGGCCCCAGGATTAGCCCCGCATCCAGTCTTAGATAGCAGAGAACATCGGCATCACCTTTGTTTTGGAACCACATTTGACACCCATGCATTGTGCCTCTGTGGACACCAGGCTCTCTTTCTGTCTCTGCAGAAGCTGCCCCAGTGAGGCTCCTAACACCTGTGGTTCCCTAATTTTTCTCATATCTGCCACTTCGGTCCCTCTAGTCCATTTCCAAGCAGTAGCCGGAAAACATTTTTACACCATTAGTCATCAAGCTCAAAACACACACCAGTTCAACTCATTAACCACTGAAAAGGCCAGGCACTGAACTAAGGGAACCAACAGTGAACAGAAGAATGGCGTCCCTCCTCTCAGAAATCACCGCATAAGAGGGAGTCAGGCAGTTGTTAAATGTCCTATATTTCCCACTAAATTCGGAATAAAGTCTCACCCCTCACTGAAGGCTTTTCTAACTTGACCCTAGCAGTCTCAGCATTCACCCTACCCCTCCCTGCAGACTCACCGCACTGGCCCCACTGGCCCCTAGTACTCCTAGTACACTGAGCCCTTTGTCCTGTGAGCGCGCTGCTCCATGTGCCTGGAGAGCCCCTCTGTTGCTTCCCCAATGATTCACAGGTGTGTCCAGGTGAGTTCCCATATATTGATTCTAGAAGTCTTCCTAGAGAATGGCAGGGCTGTGGGGAAAAAAACCAAAACCTTTGGATTTCTTTTCCTATAAAAACCATGCTGACCAAATCTGGGCCAATGGTCTTTTACCTGCAAGATGGTAGAAACACTTCAGACATTCACAGGCATAGGGCTAGAGAGAGAAGGAGGACGGGAAGGAGGGAGGGAGAGAGAAGTGAGTGTGAAAGGGGAGGGAGGAGAGCTTCAGAGCCTGGGTGGCGGGTAAGCCACCACCCCTACCATCAATCTCACAACTTTTATTGAGCGCCTGCTGTATGTTGAATGAACCACGGAATGCTCCCCGTCACCTGATGCTGACAGGCTGGTGGGAGGAGACAGACGTGCAACAGCCCAGGTCCCCATGCCCGTCAGACCCCGAGGGGCCTGAGCTCACCAACGGGATTGGGGAGACTGCCGTTTGTTTTTGCTTTTCTCCCCCAGATCGTTGTTACCTGTGTCGTTTACAAAGGAAAAAGAAACAAGCATGGTATGGAATAGTCACTCAGTCAACATGCTTTACAGAACAAATTGCTGAATAACGCTTAATTTACATACAGTAAAATTTACCCCTTACAATGTACAGTTCTATGAGTTTTTACAAGCAGATACAGTCATGTGACCACCTACACAATCAACATATACAAGTCCCCGCACCCCCAAACAGTCCCCTAAAAGTTGTGTTTTCGCGGACAACCCCACCCCTATCTGAGTTACCCCCTGGCCCTGACAACCACTGGTCTGTCTCCTTTCTAGGTGGTTTTGCCTTTTCAACCTTGTCATATAAATGGAATCATATAGTAATTATATTAAAAATTATTATTAAGTTATTGTTTGACCTAAGTCTATAATACTTTTTTCCCAATTTCTTTTGCTGTTTTCTTTGATCACCTCTACATCAGAAAGTGATGTGATATCATCTTTAGAGAGGATGGAAAGACGGACTTTCCTTGGAGTCACGACTTTACACTGGACATGCCACATCTTGTGGGCAGTGACTTTGCCCAAAGGTGGCTCCTAGGAGAGCAGTAGCTTTTTGATCACCCCAGAACCAGTCCTTAGGGTCTTGACCTTGGCAGTGCTGGCCCAGCTCAGCTAGATCCTCCCCTCCCCCAGCCCCACCACTCTGCAGCCGCTGTGGGCGATGGAGGCAGCCTACTGGCCCCACCAAAGCGCTGGCAGAATCCCCAGGTTTGAGGGGGTGGAGCGATCCCCAAGCGGAGACTGAGCTGCTGCACAGGAGAACCCAGGGACCTTGGAAGGAGCCTATGCATGTTAAGAGGCTTAAGCTAAAACATCTTCCCAGAAAGTCTGTCTCTGCCTTTTGTTTCCCTTAGGATAGCAGGAGATTTCCAGAAAACAGCATTTCCCCAGGCTTTAAAAAGACACAGTCCTCTGTTCATAACTCTTTGACACTGGGCTGCAAAGACAGCTCGTCGGGCCATTCTGTGTGTTCTCGGTGTCCTTTTGAAACCTCACTTCCAGCTCACAGAAAAAAGGGGGACATGACTCAAATTAGTAGATTCTGAACTAGAGATTTTTGTTATAAGGTAGTGGAGGAGAAAGATGAACTGAAGTGCTTGAACAAATTTTCTGAATTACCTATACTTTGTCATCCCCAAGGGGATTGATGGCTAATTATAGAGATTACTTGAAATGTGTTTTATCTATTCAGACTTTCCCTTCTGATAAACCTCACTTTTATTTGAGTTCCCTTAAATTCGTAGGTATGGTTTTGGCTTGCCTCCACTGATAAGCTCTGTGACAGCGTATATCTCAGATGGCAAACTGTTACAGCCCGCGCTCCTGGCACCTTCACAGAAGAAGCTTTCTCTGTGATCAGATACACTCGAAACCACTTGTCATCCCCCACACTGAGGAGCCAGTGGTCTGTCACTGATTCCAGGAAATATAATGAAAATGAATGAAGTTCTTTGAGCTTCCGGGACAGCATTCATTTTAAGAGGAAGACAAACACCAGACCAGTTATTGTGGGGAGGGGTGAGATGTAAGAGTAAGTAGATATTAAATGTTCATTTCACTTCTTGAGGACTTTATGACAGCATTTAGATAAGTTTGCGCTCCAGAGCCAGAAAGTTTTCTATTCCATTGAAGTTATTTCTTGTGATCCGGATTCTTTGGCCAGTTGTTTTTCAGAACTCCTTTCTTACATGACGGCTGCACTCTCCAACCCTGTCCACTCCTCTTTGATCTACCTCCTGGCATAGATGAGCAGAAAAAAGCTCCAATGGGAAGACAACCTTGGAATCCATGGCTTAGACCCGGCCTCCACATTAGAAAGGTTGTCAGATAGAAGGGCCAACCAGAGCCTGGGTTGTAAGTAAGACCAAGATGACACCTGTCCCACTGATGCTCATGGGGTGTTAAATGTCCTCAGAAAATAGCTATTCCCAAGTTCTGAAGTTCAGAACATCCAGGAAAAACAGTCACTTCAGGTCTCTGGAGGTCATTGTCATGGTCCAGTGGCAGGAATGTTATTCCTGATCTTGCCGCACATGGGAAAAAGCACAAAGTAATTTCTCAGGTGATTGGCACTTCAGATTACTCCAGCAGAAAGGATGAAGTTTCCCGACTCAAATAAAGAGTCCATGGGGAATAGAGGCAATTCCAATATAGATTAGTAAGGGTGCTATTGTCAGCCACAAAAACACCACAGGAAATCACACATTTAATCAATAGCATATAACTTTGGGTCCTCAAGCCCTTGACCATAAAGCTTATTCCCCTGCCAAATGCTCTAGAAACATCCTCATCTGTGCCTGAAAGGCCTAATCAGACTGTATCTTGTCCTTATATGGCCATGAAATTACAGCAAATCCTCCCAAATCCATTTCTTAGCCACCAAAGCAATTTTCTTGGTTACATAAGGGAAGAATGAAAAACTATTTCTTTGGATGGGGGATGGCTGTCCTCAGGTGTTTTGGTTCCTGAGTCTGAGCAGTCTTTCAACAATTAATTCCATTTCCGGAGAACCAGCCTGTAGCAAAGCCCAGGAGAGGCAGAATGATGCTTGCAGCACCATTTCCCACTGGACGAGCATTGTACTATGCAGGCCCCACATGGCCACGGCTGCTTTGAGAGAGAAGTTTTCAGTCTCTTGGGCCACCTAATAAAGTTTGGGACAAATTTTACCTTTGCAGGTAAGCTCCCAGATGGACTCCCAAGTTAGAGTGGCCTTGCCCAGTGATTGACATAGAGCAACTCAAGCATGTCCAGTGAAGGGTTGTGATAGGTGATGAAGAACATAGATTCCAGGTTGTTCTTCCAGAATTGATAGCTGATGAGTGTTAGGTCCAGGCTTCAACTGGAGCAAAAGCTCAATGTGCCAGTTTGTCTGTGCTTTTCTCCCGGTTCCAAGCCCACCGTTACCTGCTTCACTCTGGGATGTTAGGACTGGGACTTTGCAAACAAATTTCTGCTTTGTCAGCTGCCCCCATTTAGCCTCTGCCAAGACAGGGCACTAGAGGGAGACCTCAAGGCTGGAGGAGAGAGAGAGACTTGTTCCTTCTGCTTTCTGTTCCTGTGAGCCTCATCCCAGCAACACTTCCTGTCTGCTTCCTCTTGCTAATTAGATTACTTCCTGTTATTGTCAGCAGCACCTCAGCCTTACTTCTTCCCCTTAGCCTTAGTGCCTCCCAGTAGCAGTAGCTCAATCCAGTTTGCAGTTTTCCCAACATTTGCCAACCTGCCTGGTTGAGACCTGACCCTCAGAGATCCCAGCACCTCCTCAGAGGCCTGGGTCCCAGCCCATTTCCCCCATTTCTGATGTAAAATTTCCATGACCCTTCCCCCGGCTCAGAGACAACAGCATCAAGGCCAGTGCCCCCTCCTCTTTGGGGGTGGAAGTTTTAGCACCGTGGAAGCCTTTCCTGCACACTTCTAAGTTTTAATAATTCTAGCCTCCTTCTCACGCTCCCGCAGCCCTCAGGGTGGCAGCTGCTTCCTGTAGTTCTACCTCATCGCATATTTGAGTTCTCCTTTTACCCTTTTAGTTAGCTATAGTTATCTTTCTCTTTATGAAAATAACTGGTATGATCACTATTTGCTGACTTCCCTGCTTCCCCCTTGACTGACGCACTCAGTGTTTTCCTTCAATCCAGGCAGCAGCGGAAGGAGTTAACATGGGGCATTGAGGCTCAGGGCCCAAATAGCTCTGTGACTTGAGTAAGACACAACATCTTTCAAGCGGCTTTTCCTTGAATAAAATTAAGAGATCAACTGAAATCAAGGACTGCAAACAGTAAGCATGGGAAGTGTGCAGACCACAGGTGTAAGAGGTTTGCCTGGTACCTGGGCATGGGCTCCTGCAGCACAAGCTGATGTCCTTCGTCATGCACATCAGTACTGTTTGCCTAGCTCCCCAAAGGATCCTGGAACCGCATTATTTCCAAGGCTCCTTCCAGCTGTGATATCCGTGCATCTCTGGCCAGATGAAAGTTGTCTTCCTTGTGATGTGCCATTTTGCTGGGAGCTTGAAGAATGTCCCACCGGAAGGTTCAACTGATGTAATTCTGCCTAGCCACAGGGTACATGAAAAAATGCAAGAACTAACTGCCCCCTCTCTTCTGGTTGCTATACACTCCCTGGAGGTATTAAAAGCATGTTAAAGTTGTGCTCTTCGGGGTCTGCGTGGATCGTAACCCACTCTTCATCCACAACAGATGCTGACTTACAGGTGGGTTTGCCAGAACAGGTGGAGACTTCCTTTCTATGCTTTGAATGTGTTGCCTGGCTCAAGAAAGCATCAGGAAGTTTGGCCACTGGTAGCAAAGTGTTCATGGTTTTCTGAGAAACTAGCTGACTGCTGCCATCCCCACAGGTCTCTGAGACTCTCAGGAGTCCCACGTAGCTCACTGAGATCACAGCCACATGTGTAAGGAGGTGGCACAGGAAGACGGCATGGCACTTGGTAGTGGCAGCAGGAAGCCGACTTACCGGGAGTCTTGTGCAGCTAGAAGGCCCTAGATGGCCCACATCCTCCTTCCTCTGGCTTTAACTTTGTTTATTAGTCCCAGGACAGAAATTACTAGGGAGACTGACTTTGAAGGATTCCTGCCAAATAAACTCTTCAGCAAAATAAACTCCTGCTTCACACACACACCTGTCCTGATTCTGAGGAAGGAGGCCTTTGAGCCAGAAGAGCTGAGGGGTGGCAGCAGCAGCAGCAAGAAAAAGGTTCCTGGGCCTGGCTGTTGAGATCCACAGCACCTCCTGTGTAGCCAGGGTGCCCCCCGCCCCAGCTGGGTCAGCACAACCTGTCTCCCTCCACCTCTGCTGCACCTTCTCCTCACCGAGATGTGTCTTGGCCCCTGTGGCCTCTTGCTTCTATAAGAAGTCATCACCCACTGCAGCCATAGCCAATGGCAGTCTATTCCCTATTGGTGACAGTGTTGTTGGTGGAGATCAGGGGGACCCTTTCTGCTCACACCCAGCAGAGAGCCTGTTCACTGTAGAGCCTAGTCAATTTATGCAGGAACAGCAGTTGTCCTTGTGAATGACAGCACCGATTTCTTACAGACTGGTGCAGACTGAAGTTTTGTGGAGGCCCTGGGTTGGGGACATCAGTCTGAGTCACCCAATCAATAGAAACTGACCTGCATCACTGAACCACATTTTCAGGGTTGCTGAGGAGCTTTTGCTTTATTTTCCAACAAAGGGGCTTCTTTGTACATCCAAGGGATGGGTTTTACAGTATGAATTCAAGCTAAAAAAAAAAGCCCTTTCTCACATGGAGGAGGGTAGAATGATTACGTTCAGGCCCCCAAAATAGAGAGACGACTTGATGTCCAGGTGGGGCTGCAGGTCCTGGCATTCCCAGGCTGAAAGGGGACACAGTGTCCCTAAGCCACAAACTGAGCCCCACAACTAGCATGTAGCTTCATGACAGCTGTGCCTGTGTGGGGCTCCCTGTTCTGTTCCCAAAGCAGGGGTTAGGTAGGAGCCGAAAGAGGCCACGAGCTTCACTTGGGCCTGCTGGCTACTGTAGTACGGGACTTTGGACACACCCCGCTGGACACTGGAGGGTCTGGGGAGATCATGCTTCTTAATGGCAAGGGCCCCTGAAATCTTAGGACCCCAAACATAGCAAAGGTCAAAGCTGTAAGAGTCAGCCTCCACATGGCACAAGACAGAACTCTTGGCCCCGATCTTGTCCCTTGGTCAGTGATATTTAATCATGAAGTCAGTTTCTTCCTGTTACATGGGATTTTAAAGGATGAGCCCTCGTTGTCACATGCTCTGACCTTCTTCCTTCCCAAAACAGTGGTAGATGATGGGAAACATGATCCCACTTACAAAATTCTGGCCAGCAGCCTTCCAGGTGGCCTTTCAGCTGCCCCATCCCCCTCTGCATACCGTCGTCACTCCCCCAATGTCCTCTTCACGTTAGAGCTGCGATGAGTGTTCTCTCTCCTACACACTTTGCTCAGCTTGGGGCCCTCGCTTCTCAAGGCTCAGGTCTCAACTCAAATGTCACTTGCTCCTGGAAACCTTGGAGTCTCCCAGATCAGGTTGTTTCTCCATAGGTGCTCCCCCAGCACCCTCTGCTCTTCCCTGAAACATCACACTTTGCAGTCACACAATTGTGCAATCATTGGTCCGTCTCTGAGTGGAATGAGACCTCCCTCTGAGGAACGCCCGTGGGCCACTCTGCTTGCCACCATGTGGGGCTGTCCTGTGTGGGATATAGAAGATACTCGCGAGGATGTGCTGAATGACTAAACAGTGAAGCGTGGGGTGCCGCAGAGCAAGGTGGTTCTCTAACAGCCAGGAATGAGAACACAGCCAGTCTGCTTTCCATTCTCTCAGACATGCTGTCTCTCAGCAAGGGCCTCCACACAGCTTGTGGCCAGCAGAGTCACAAGAATGGCCAGAGTTTATTTGGAGCCTCCTTCCACCATGCCACTGCAGGTGGGGGCTGGAGCAGGGGCTGAGACATGGCAGCAAGCATCATCATCACCTATGGACTTTCCGAGGCTTCTTCATTCTGCTCATTCCCCCAGGGGTACAGAGCAAGAGAGGGGCCAATGGGGTGAAGGATAGCTTACCCTGGGTGCTGTGAGGTGGGGAGGCCCTGTGTTGGTGGGGTGCACAGTGGGGGCTGGGCTACCTGGCACCGATATTCTGATCAGACTTGCACACATGGGCAACACGTCCAGAACAGTGAGCCCGGTGGACTGCAAGCCCTTCAGATGAGGAATCACCCAAAAACACTGTGCTCCAGACCCCAAGGAGCACTGCACGCTTTGGCCATGAGTTCTTTACCAAACGCCTACAATGTGGGTGCTCCCAGGCTGCTGCCCTTGTATCGGAAGGCATGGAAAATCCTTTATAAATGTGAATGTGACCTTCCCCAGCTGCTTGTAGAGGATAAATAGCTAGTATTTCAATAATCCTTTGCCACCGAAGGCTTGCATCCTCTGTGAACCAGCTTTTCTTATATTCATTGAAATTATGACTTAAAACATTATACAAAAAGGGTCATTTAAGATGGTAAGCCACCTTCTCCTTTTCCATGGCTTCTATTTTGTTTTCCAGAGAAAAGCTAACAGAGTTTAGAATCAACTGAAGTACAAATATTAAAAAAGCTGGTAATCACCTCAAGATGGTATTAATGTTCACTGTGATTCTTGTCTCAGATGATCCCCTGGCAGCTGTGAAGAAGCAGCTGCTGGCTTCCTCCCTCCCCCCCACCCCCTCTCACCCTTCCTCTGCCTGCCTGGCTGAGAGGGAGCAGGGGCCGAAGGAAAAGCAACCACAGGCCATTCCTTAGTGAGAAGCTCTCAGGCACAACTTTAAATGCTACTGAGAAGGCACAGACACTTCTGCAAACATTAACTGTGCACAAGGATTTGTGACACTTTGAGGGAAATAACGGCTTTAAAGTAATAAAGATGTTTAATTATATTTTCACGGTTTTCTCCCCTCCGCTTTTAAATTCTGCAGAAACATCGCTCTTTCTGGTGACCTGCCTTAATGGTACCAAACAGCGCTGTCATGCTAACCCCATGGCTTTGTACATTCTGCTGATGCATTTTCCTCTATACACTTCCAATTTTGTACCTAGTGCACTTCCTCATCTTCAAATTTTAAAGAGAGATGGCTTTGCAAACATATCTACTTGTCTCTCTCTGAATGGGGACGACTCTGTCTTCTGCCTGGAGAAGAAGCAAAACCAAATTAATGAATCTCAAACTCCCACAGAAGAGAGTCAGTGTTTGGAGGGGTAAAAAAATCTCTCATCATTACATTTTCAAATAAAAGGGTACCAACTGAGTATATCAAAGAAAGGACATTTTGTATTCAGTCATTTTGCAAGAGATTCACAGAAGAGAGAACTTAATAGAAAGGTGTGGGGTAACCTTAGGAGACAGAGCTCAGTGTCTGTAATCCCTCAGTGAGAAGTGCATGCAAATGCTATTTGCAGGAAACAAGGACAAACTCATACCCATGTACCCCTTCAGTTTCGTCAGCTGCCTTTCTCTCCTGTCCCTCTCATCATTTAAAAATATGACAGGGTTCTCCTGGGTTCCCAAATTTAAGAAAAAGACATCTGAAGGTAACAGCCTGGCCAACACCAACACTGCTCCACGAATCCCAGGTACCACTGATTCATTTGAAATATGATCATGCTTTAGAATTTTATAAGAAATATGTGGATTGGTTTCAACTTGGAAATAATTTTGTGTGGGTGAAATTCAAAAGTTGAGCATCACAGAATCATTTTCAATCTAATGTATTATCATCAGAAAAAGCACTCTGAACAGAGGAAAACAAAATAGCGAGGCCCTCTTCCTGCACGTGCGGAGGCCCTAGCTTTAAAAGGAGGCATATACTGGCTTAATTTGTCAAGAATGAGTCTCCTTTGATGAATGGTCTTTAATTACTTTCCCCAAAACATATATTACCTGTCACGATAATTTAAACTGAAGCAGTTGATTTGGCGGTAGAGTTCTTTACCCAATTTTCCTTACTCTTCTTATTTAAAATGGAAAAAAACCCCAATCTTTCCAGCAACAAATCCAATTTGAATGACACCTGCAGGAATGTGCAGGAATGTGGGAGGACGAGGGTCTCACGTGGCAGGAATGTTCCACTCTGGTCTAACGACATCTCAAGGAATCATTTTAAACATTTGTGAAAGAGTGTATATAAAAACCTCTTGCCAACACGGCTGTTTAGAAAGCAGGATGCTGCCGAACATCCTCTCACGCTAGGCTGGAATTGTTACCTGGGTTCTCTGAGAGGCAAGGCTGCCTTGTGGTAGGCTCAGAACAAGTAAACACAAGACACGTTATGCAACATTGCTCTCCCTCTCCGAGAGCAGTTAGAGGAGACAGCGGGGCATGCATGGGACGGTGTGCCAAGGGAGATGTGTCCTCCAGGGGGAAAAATCGTGCCTTTGACAGTGGAATACTAACGCGCCCCAGCTTTGAGGCAGGGGACCGCAGCTCCACTGCAGCTATACTTCTGAGTGCACAGATGTTCTAGGCTCTGAAAGCTTCTGATTGCTTCTGTCCAGACGCTGAAGCATAAGCTGCCTAGAGCTCTCAGTAAGTAGGTAAGGGCCAAGGTGAGCAGAACAAGCTCTTTCTTCATACAAATATAAATAGAAGTGGCCTGGGGCCCAGGTACCCTGTTCATGAATCTTGAAAACATCTCTACATTATGGGCCAGAGAATCTTTTAAATGTCCGTCATTAGGGAGCCAATCTGACTTGGCTATTCCCTATTCACATGCCCAAATTAATCACAGAAATGAATTTGAATCTAATTCAGAACCAGCAAGGTCTGGGTAGAAGCCAGGCTGAAGGTTACTATACCACTGTAATTATAAACAAATTTGGTGCACATATTTTATTGTGTAAGCAAGACCTAGCAGGACATGTTAAAACTACTTAAAGAATTCTGTTAAATTCCTGAGAATTGTCCAACTCACTATAAATATGTTGATAAACTGATGGCACCTCAATCTGAACGGCCTAAACTGGTCAGCTTAACCTTTTTTATTTGATGCACTCGAAAGAAATAAAATATACATTTATTAATTTTCTTTTACCCCTTCAAATGAGTCCTAATTATTGAAGCTTCAATTTTGTCATCCTGACTCTATTATCTGTCTTATCTGCATTCCAGAAAAGGATTCCATTATTTGTTTAGATGGAACTTTTCATTGGCTTTTTGAGATATCCTCATGCTTTATTCAGATTCAGTAAACTGCCTTTGATTAGAAGTTTGTATTTCACATCCACACACCAGTTATAGTCCCTGTAACTGAAGTGCAGGCCCAACTGAAGTATTTACTTCCTCTGCTTGTAACAATGGACTGGCATGGAACCCAGAGGTCGTCTGATGCGACAGTTTCATTTTCAGATGGAGAGGCTGAGGCTCAGAGAAGTGAAATGACTCACCTGCAACTGGCTTTACCCAGAACCAGCTTGTACTTGAACTCTAAACTCAACACTAATTATTTAAGATACGCACTGGAATAAAAAAATCTTCTGGTTCCTGCACTTTTCACAAATATATGTCTATTTATTCTCACAAAGTTATTGTTGTACCCTGTGTAATTTTAATGAAATGCCTGCGATAAGCCTGGCCTCAAATACAGATCCAAAAGGGCAAGAGACAGATTATCTGGCCAGAAGAGAAAACCATAAACCATTCAGTTAACTCAGCAAAGGAGGGACAATCTTTAGCACTTTGGCTCCTTTGACATAAATGACCTGTGGTTAATTATTACCTCCCAGCTTTCATGCTTTGATCTCTAGGTCTAAATTCTCCAATAGTAATTGCCCCCAAACCTATATTTGTAATCACAACCGCAGACCAAAGCTAGTTTTTCTATAGCGATTTAAAAAAATTCCTCTTATTTTTTTCATGCTAAACTCTGATATCTAATTAGTGCAATAATAGTTTTCTCCTTATTGGGATAATTGCATCTTTAAATGTATTTTCCAGGTTGGAGAGCTCTGTTTCGCAGGCATATTCTAGAAGACTGAATGTAAACATTTGTTACCTGTTCATTTGTGACCTCTATCATTAAACTGCATCTTCTGCAATGCAAACGCTGAATTACATACTTTGTGTTTTCCCAAGCACATGAGATAAGTTTCTGAACAGACCTGTGGAAATGATCATGTTGCACGCTTACAATAAACTGAGCTACATGGTAGATTCCATAACTTCATTTAATATTGACAGCTCAATTTAAATTCTGAAAAGCAAATACCTTTAATAAATTGGTGTGAATGATCATATACTTGATAAAACTACTGTACAGGAGTGTATACATATATAAACCTAAAGGTAGAATTATATACATTTCAATATATACCACACACATAATTTTTCTACACATTCATCTCTTTAGTAAAGCAAAGCAGTTTTACTGTACATACATGTGCAATGCTACATCAAGTCCTGAGTGATTTAAGGGATCATTGATAAGCTACTGTGAATTCTAGTTGTTCAGCTAAAGATCCAGTAGATTTGATGACAATAATGCGAACAAAATTATGTTTAAAAATATGCCTTCAGCTGTATGCTCATTTTGTGCTTAGTGGAGAAATCTTGAGAATGCATAGTAGACATTAACATTTGGGAAAATTTCCTTGAATATTCAAGATTAAACAAATATCCTATTTGTATGGATTTAAAGAAGTTTTAAATGATGTCACCTACATCCAATTTGTCAGGTATGGAAGACTCCAGTCATGATTAGACTGAAAATCGCTTTTGCAGAATATGAAATTCTGTGTAAACATCAGTGTTTAGGTATATATGAAAATTCTAATTCAAACAAGGGGAAAAAGAAAAAAATAGAATGAAATAATTTTAAATGTTTTCTTGGGATATAATCAGGAACATAAAAGGAATATAAAAAAAAAGAGTATATTTTGGTGAAAGCGGAAACCAGATGAAAGTCATTTAAAGGAGGTCTGGTGACCCACCCACTTTGGGAGGTCGCACGTTGGCTCGTTTCTAAGAACCCAAGATAATCAAGCCACATCCATCTTGCCACAGGGGATGGGCTCCACTGTGCAACGGGAAGGAAGCACTAAGGGGAAAAGGCCACAATTCAACCGCAATGGGACAGCAACTGTCACCAACTGGAGTCGCCATCAGCAAGCAAAGCATCCCAGCCCCACACTCAGGCACTAGGTACGGACTGGTGCAGGTGGGCGGGCGCTGCACATCTGCCTGCAGCAGAGGAGGCAGGCCCGCCCCACACTGAGGGCCGCTCCCAGAGAAGGCACTGCACTGGTGGTTCCTGTTGCCCCGGCTCTACCCGGTCCCATAGCTGCTGTAGTCAAAGACTCCTTTCTTGAAGAACGGTGAGAACTCACAAATGGTGTGTTTCGAAAGAGTCAGCCCCACTTTGTTGATGTGTAGGGGAGACGTTGCAGATTGCAGCATCACGTTGAAAAAGTCCCTGAGGTATTTCTGAGGAAGAAACAAAGTTAAAAACATGGTCAGGACATTGCTGGGAAGAGTTGAGGAGGAGAGCAGAAATGTCCAGACACAACTTCCCATCCAGCTGCTCCCATCATTGGAAATGGCATCTGTGAAACCTCCTCTACTGCCTTCCCTACTGTCAGAGGCACCAAGGACACAGGGCTGCGTCCACTCTGCGTGTGCAGGTGACGTGTCATTGGCTCAGAGCTCTGGCTCACAGCAACACGGCCTCAGGCTTATCTGCAGACAGTGCCCAGAGGCGCTCGCACCCGGCTCCGCTTTTCAGCAACACTGTCACTGTTCAATACATTGTATTTTAAAAAAGTCATTTCCCCCAACTTACTCATTAAGTAGAAAGATGAATAAGGGGGGGGGGTTGGGCTAGCCATCTGCACAATGCTAAACATGCTGCTGACTGATATTTTTAAATGAGACAGTCACTATCTGCTTTGGATCCTTCTTATAAATAAAGGAAAAGAAATACTGGAGACAAGAGGGTCAATTTCAAGTACTAATATTTACAGACCAATTTTGCAAATCTTGTGATCATTGATGAAAAGAAATCCTAAGTTAATTGCTCTGAACCCTTTCTCACTGCTCCCCCCCCAACAGGTCTGTCACAAGCATCATTTGCCTTTCCTGGTACCGAACAGCAAAGCAGGTGTCTGGGACGAGGCTCCGAAGTTCTGGGGATGAGATCAGATGTGGATGCTGGCGGGAGGTGGTGAAGGAAAAGAGGACACACAGAAACAGTCACTGTATGTCAGGCAAATCGGAGCCGTAACAGAAAACGGGACGGGTGGTGACAAAGCGAGGGGATGGAGGAGAGGGTGTGCTTAGGACTCAAACTTCACTACTGTCTCAGCTTCTTTAATAAATGTAAACAGTCCTGTCACAAACTCAGAAATGAAACACAGTAATTGCAGACTTTGATTAACAAAAAGAACTTGTCTAAGCAACATGGCCTCGGCCTATAGCAACGCTTGCCCCATAGGAGATAAGCAGCATTGTCTGCAGACATTTTTGATTGCCGCTGGGGGTAGCGGTTGGGGGGGGCAGGGTGCATCCAGTTGGTGGAAGCCTGGGGTGCAGCTGACGTTATACAATGTAGGACAGAGTCACTTGGCTCCCAATGTCAACAGTGCCCCAGCCGAGAAACCTTGACCAGAGGAAGTTGAATTCAGCTACCTCTATGAATTGCCAACCTAAAATTTACTTCTGAAAGAAGACTCTTCGCTCAAGGAAAATCTGTTAGCTACCTTCTTAAAAATAATAACAAGGATACTAATAATTAACATGTGTATAGTAACTATCAGTTTCTGAAAATCTTCTAGCCTCTGATTTTTAGGAAGTATAACTAATGCAGAAGAACTGCACATTCTCCAAATGTGCGATCAGATGCGTCCTGGCACATGTGCACACCTGGGAAGCCCCCATCAAAGTAAGATAGGTGAGCAAGACTAGGGATCAAGAGAGGGGATGTGTTTTTAACTTAGACTCTGTCTTCCTTGTTCAGTGTTCCTAACTTACTGGTCTCATGGAATCTCTCACGAGAGGTTTTTGAAATGGCCATCAGGTTGAAGTAAGAAGATAGCAAAACTAACTGATGAAAAATAAGATCTTACTCCAGTACTTATTTGCTTCAGAGATGGAACCTGACCTTGGCTTTCTTTTCTGGGGGGAAAGGAGGCTGAAAACATCCAGTTCACGGGGACCTGAATTCCATCCTACTTGGTTTCCAATAAATAACACAGACAACATCTGACCAGTCAAAGCTTGCAATGTGCACAACTAACTGTTTTTTGGAAGGGCAGGAGTGAAATGATTTAGAAGGAGGAGGACGAGGAGCTGGTCCACGGTGCTGCCAGAGCCGGGCGGCCGCACAGGTGTCATCTCAACAGCCCCTACTAGGTCAGTTCCCAGTTCCTGCTTCAGGTCCCCCATGAGCTACAGTAACTGCAGACTAATGCTCACGGTAAACTTGCCTTCAAGATGAATTCTGACAGAATAGAAGGTATTTAAATCTGGGAACAGCTGTTGTGTCAACATTTGTCATAATTAGTTCACAAA